>OZ010596.1:99004142-99176642 GCA_963932145.1 Acanthosepion lycidas
TATTTATCAGATTTCCCTCGAGGGTCTGCGTAAAGAATTATGTTCTTTTCTAATAAGGATGGCATCTATAAAATTTAAGTTTTGGCCTGTTTTTACTTCCCACATCATTATATTCTAAACGCTAGAAAACGTGCATACAGAGGCCAGAATGTCCCAAAGAGTATACACCAACACTGACAACATAGGCACTTCTAACCACAAAAAAGCAAAATTCATAACCCTACTCTCCAAAACATTATCAACAATTTTGAAAATAATATAGTTATCTCGAACTTGTTCTTGTAACGGCATTCACACGGGGTGGGTTGAGCCGGCTCCAATATTGGAGTTTCATGGAATTCACATGTCGAAGTATAATTGTGTTATAAACTCCAAAGTTTTAGGCATTTAAAACAACATGCCTGTCCGCACACACGATTCCGTAAAATACTTGTCGAAAACACAATTATACTTCGACATGAAAACAATAGACAAAAACTAAAAATCCTTGAAGCATTATACATCAAACAGTTGAAACCCAACCTAAACAAAATCAATTATGGCATCTCTACAAATATTCTTAAATGTCTATAATTGGTAACAGAAACCATTGGTTTATACCAACGGCTTTCCATACTTCATACTTCTCCAATTCATTCTCGTGTGGTCATGTGTGACGTCAGTCGCTCAACTTTTGACCGACTGCACGGTTGTACTCTCATCCTACGGACGGGAGGAACCCGAAGGAGGCTACGCTGAAGGGCGGAGTCTCCTTCGAGGAGGTAGACCGGCCCTGAACCCGTTTATACGGGTTCAATGAGCATATTTTTGGCCTAGCCCACGGGCTCGGAATGCCCACGGGCTCGGAATGCCCACGGGCTCGGAATGCCCACGTTAAAAAGGCCTTGTGCCACATGACACCCTCGTGGGGGGGGTGACTGAATATCGTAATGTGTGACGTCATGAGATGCGGTGCGATTTTCGCTTCTAGCGTCTTATATGCACATGTTTATCGTTACTTAGAAATCATCTATGTAAACATTGACAGACTATCATCACTGTCGTGTCCGTATATTGCTTAATATGTTGTAATTGACATCTTTGATAATGGCTTATGTAAGCCGAAAGCTTAGATTGTATTAAAGATTATATGGATCAATATTGTGAATTTCTTTCTTCGTTCAACGATAATGTTATTAAACTTATCAGACGTTACGAAAAAAATTTACATAAAATAAATGGACAACACTTGTCTATATTATTTAATGAAACGTGTATATATATATATATATATATATATATATATATATATATATGTATGTATATATATACATATATATATATATATATGTATGTATATATATATATATATATATATATGCATATATATATATACATATATATATATATATATATATATATATATATATATATAATGAAAAAGAAACCATTATAAATAAATTATCGTAATGGTACCTTAAAGTGGTTTGTTTTTCATTACATATTAGCTCTGTCCTCACATTGAGCTCTCAGGATTTCATCCTCTTTGGATTTACCAATTCGGTTTACCAAGTTCCTTATAACTTAATATATATATATATATATATATATATATATATATATATATATATATATATTATGGTGTGCTATATTTATAGGTAAAAGTGCTCAATATTGATCGTTTGTAAATATAAAAGTAAACAGCGGAGTTCAACACCGAGTGGTGACAGTCTCTTTCATGTTTGAATGCAATCTTCCGGTCATTGTGAAGATCGTGTGCAAGCAATAGTGTAGACTGAATTAGTATTTTCATATAATAACATTTTAAACAAGATATGAGTGTCTATTTAAAACGAATATCTTATAAATCAATCAAACGTATCAAAATGTACTTATTCTGTAATTGTATCCTGTCTTTATGCCTCACTCGAAGTAACCGCTCATTATAGAATGAGATGACGTCCAATCGATAATCATTGTATTTATTTAAGACATTGATTTTCGTTATTGGCAAAGAAATGAATTGAGTCTTTATGATTACTAAAGAAGTGCCTTTGATACGTCAAATGCTTGTTTAGACGAGTTTAATAAAATTAAAGAGAACTCTTTCGTCGAGCTCTCAATGTTTGTGGCCATAAATTCATTCAAGAAAGGAAAAGGTGTGAGTCTCAACAAATTGTTCAAACATGACGTTCTATTTTCCTGTTACCAAATCAACAACTGCCGGCATTTATGGAACAACAAAACCCCAGACTGTCTTTAAAAATGGTTTACGATAAATTCTTTTATGTCTTTTTTGCATTAAAAACATAAATTAGCATATATTTCATAGATTGCTTTCTAGATGGGAGCATAATGTGGTCCATTATCATCTATGTGCCGCGTCCCTGCAGGATCATGGCTCTCCACATCTTTCTATCTGGTGTGTTTCTTAGCAGTTTTCTTCCTTTGCTAAAGCCCCCAAACCTCGTACCTACATCCATTCAAAAAAGCTGCCTACCCCTATCTGTCTTACCCTCAATATGCCCGTGAGTCTTAAATTGTCAACGCCCTCCTTCCTCAGCAAGTGTCCAACTATCTGTTTTTGAGTTTAGGTAGAAGTATCTTTTCTGTTGACATTTTCTTTAAGACTTCCTTGTTGCATACTCGTTCCATCCATGGAATTCTTAGTATCCTTCTGTAGAGCCACATTTCCGCTGTTTCTAGTTTTTTTTGTTCCCTCATCCTTTGGGAAATTGTCCAACATTCACTGCTATACAAGAGGTTTGATACCACATACAATACCGGCTTACCCCAGTAATCGGGGGGAAGGACATTTTGAAGGCCCCGATGTGGCCTTTGCCATTTTTTCAGCACTGTTTTATGGCCTTTCGCCATTTTTTTTAATTATTTTTAAACTGGCGTTACATTGTCAATCTTAAATTAATAATATGCATCGTGTATCGGCATGACCGGTGCGGTGCGTACTGCGCAGGAGCCCCTGACGATGTGGGATCTCCAAAACGGATAGGTTCAAGAGCGTTTATTTTTTTTCTTTTTGTACTTTTTACTTTGTTTTCTACCTAAGTTATATTGTCAATCATCAACTATAATAATAGACAGGGCCGGTGCTTTCTACTCCGGACCTCTCAACGGCGTGGGGGCCCTATGCCTATTGGTGAGGGAGGTGCAAAAGTGTTAATTTCAGTAGTGCTTATTTTTTTAGGTTGTAATTTTCTTTATGAAGAGTTCTTTTAAATCAATTTATGCATTTATTTAGCTATGAATCGTATTAGAAGAAACATTTTTTGAGATTTTTTTTTTTTTTTTGTGGAAATGCATGACAATAGCAGCTGAAGGAGGCGCTTAATCATGTATCAAGGTAAAAAAAAAAACTTTTAATTAAGCCTAATTTTTCCTTCAACCGATCGGCAAAACAGTAAATACATCAAGTCCTATCGTGCATTAGCACAGATTTTTTATTTTTTATTTTTACGAAAATTCAGATTTTCGAGGATGTTTTTCATGTGTTGTGTTGGAATCTTTGTAAAAATTTGTTTTCAGCGGAGATGCGCCTGCGATTAATCTTTATGGAAACATAAAAATTTGAGACTTAAACATTTTTTTCAAGTAAAATTTAGTCATTGAAATATTGGTTTGGTTTTTTGTTTTTGTTTTACGGCATATCAACCTGAATGGCTTATTTAATGCCGACAAATTTTTTATTGCTGGTAATATGTTTTTCTTCAAAAATCTATTTCTGGAAATATTTTTCCTTGAAGAAATCTAGAGCTGCTCATATTTTTCTCAAAGAATGTATAACTGCTTCTACTGATGGTATTTTTTTAACTATTGCTGATAATAATTTTTACTTCAAAAATCATTGCTGGTAATAATGTTATTTATTACAAAGTATTTCTGGTATTAAAACCTATTTTTACACAAGTTTGGTTGTTAACTATTTGCCCATAGCAGGGACCCTAACAGGTGCTACCACCCCGGGTCAAGGTAGAACTGTGAACACCAGCAATTAAGAGGTGATTCGACGCTCCTCAAAACCTTCTGATCAGAAGCCTTGCTGTTGGATGTAGTTTATCGTCTTACCCAGGACGCGGATGTAGTTTATCGTCTTACCCAGGACGCGGATGTAGTTTATCGTCTTACCCAGGACGAGAAAATAGTTGTGGTTTTTACAAAAAGAATAATATTTTCTCAGATTTTTTTAAATAAAAAATATTTATTATAAAAGTAAATAATTAATGAATATATACTGAAATTTTCATTTAACTTGGCTAATTCCCTGATTTTTGGTAATTTAAAAAAAAAAAGCGCTCCCCTGCCTACCCACCCAATTTTCCTTCGGTGATTTTCTGCCCCCTAGGTTAGGAAACTTTGAAATGGACATGTAGTAGAGAGGGAGGTCGTATCAAATTTTGGGTGGCGGGGAGTCCCTGACCACATAGCAATCCAGCAGCCTTTTCTTTGCTTCATAGATTGCCGTCTGGATGGTAACATAATGTAGATTTTATGTTGTAAATGTCCGCTGTAGGTTGATCGATGAACCTTTTTTCCAGTTCGCGACTTTGGTCTAACGTTCATATAATCTCCATAATAATGGAGATAAAAGCTGGATTTTAGCGTCAAACTTCGTCAGAAACTCACTTATATAGATTGATATGACTCTCGCAGACATTTGACGAACACCTGAAAAAAATATGTATATTAATTTCGAGACATGAATCGTATTTAAACCAAAAAACGTCAAACGAATGGCTATTATTTAATTAGTTTTTTTTTTTTTTTTTTGTATCTTTGTCGTATATCCTCTACAAGATGTGTGTGTACACCGTGGAGTCCAAGAGAATTCGGCAGGTTTTGTAAAGTCCACCTGATAAAATCAACCAAGCGTTTTATGCTCTATCGATTCGGTAAACAGTTTATTTACACTAAAACACGAACGTTTTGTTACATTCAATTGCAAATAAATACAGGTTTAAAATAAGAGAAGAAAGGGTGGTTTTTCCTTTCAAACTAAAAGTATCCATGGACACCAAATAATTCTCACCATAACAAATAGTTATGCTGTGTGACTGCAATCAATATTAAATGTGAATAGTTTCATTAATGAATACTTTTTTTCCAAAAATAAACGTCTTGTTCACTCAAATTAACGGAAATAATTAGTATGAACTAAAAAAATCAGAAAGACTTCTTTCGATTTTGATAGATTTATATAAAATAAGATGATTAGCCAGTTGGTCATTGGTTAATCATTTTATTTTATACAAATGTTTAGGCAATATCGGATTAAACACTAATCAACTGTGAATATACATTTACACGGAATATAGGTGCAGTGGCATAGCTAGGGGGGCGAGGGGGCGGACCGCTCCAGGGTGCCAGCACAGGAGGGGTGACACAATGTCATCCCCAACAAAATTTTTCAACCAGGCTTAGGTGCCAAAAATAGTCTGAAAACAGTGGTGGAGACACAGGGTTTTGCAGGCGGACATATGACCCCCCAGAAATAATTTATGATCCCCCCCAGTTTTGTACCCCCGTCAGAAATTTTCTAATAAATTGTCGGGAAATTTGTGAGTAGAAAAAATAGCAATGTTTTCAGCTTTCATATGTTTCAGTTACTACAATCTTGGTTACTAACAAGAGACATTGTTGTAACATTTTATCGGATGATATGGTGTTTTAACTCTGCATCATTAATAACAACAAAGCGAAATACGAAGCCAAAAGTGCAACAATTTCAGTCTTGCCTGTGTACCAATTCGCTGAGATACAATTTTCCATTAAGTGAGCGATATACTTATGAATATATCTACTAGTGTTGGGACGATTAATCGGAATCGAGAATCGGAAAAATCGGAACTTTTTGGGGTATCGGAAACGGTATCGGAATCGGAAAAATCTGTGCCTATTTTCCGATTCCAAAAACGATTCTTTTAAATTTTTAACTTAATTTTTCCATTATTGGTACTAATCATAAATATTTATTGTTTTTAAATTATCACTAAAACTAAAATCATAATAACATCAAAATACGATGTAAATTTATTTTACTTGTATAAAGAAAAACAAAAAAATAAATGTTGCATAAATTCTCTAGGTAACCTTTAAAAGAATGCAGTTGATTTACAATGTTCCGAAAAATGCTTAAAAATTAAATAGAACATTTTTGCCAAGAAAAATATTTTCAAACATCATTGATAATTAAATGGTACCCAGAAAATGATGCAACGGAAAATTGGACACCGGAAAATTAGCAACAGAAAATTACGTCAACCATGAGTCAGTCGAGACTGTCGGATCTGGCTGTGCTGTCCATTGAAAACGAGCTTACAAGACGAACAGATTTTGACGATGTCATTGACCAGTTTGCCACAATGAAAACAAGAAAACATTCATTCTAAGACCATAGTATCGAATGTCATTCTTTTGTGTATTACCGTGTTTTGTATTTAGTTGTTCTGAAAGTGAACAGTTGCATTTTAAAAATCTTTTGATTTGAACTGATTATTTTGTGGTATTGGATTTTGTCTTGGATCATACATGTAAACAGTAACATACCGGTCAGTAGAGTAAAGTAGAAGTAGAGCATGTATGAAAATTTAGCTACAGCTAACCATTCAGCATAGGGTGAATCGGGGTCATTGGGGTGACATTTGAGCGGACCGCCCCGGGTGACGTTTACTCTAGCTACGCCACTGTATAGGTGTAGATGTGAACAAAGCATTTTGAAAGTCGAACTTTTTTTTTTATAGTAATCATGGCGGTTATTCGTGTCTTTTGATAAAAGCATGAAAGTCAGCTTTGCTCGTTTTGGTTTATTGTTTTTGTTGGCGGGACAAAATAAAATCGCGTAGGTTGTGTGTCATAAGTTGAGGCCCAAACGGCAGATCGAAAGAGACATTTGAAGGCAAACGGTAAAAGAAAAGAAAAAGAACAACGTCCAAGGTAAGATGGTTAAAAAAAATTATTTCAAAATTATATACACTAATATATGTTTTTGTAATACACGCACACACACATACACACACACACATATATATATATATATATATATATAAATATAAAAGTGAACATAGAAGTCAACACTTAGAGGCGACAGTCTGTTTCATGCTATATGCAATCGTCAAGCCACGTGTGCTGTTATTTTTCTCGGCTATTTATATATATACACGGGTTAGTGGTGCATTGTGGGTATTCTATTATGGCGGTTATTTCACCGGAAGTCGTTTGTTATCTATTTAGGTCAAATTATATTGCTTGTTTTTATTTTTGTTTCTTATTTTATTTATTTATTTATTTATTAACGTAGTAAAAATTTGTTTATATCACTTATTTAACAGTTTTGTTTTGGTTTGGGAATTTAATTAAAACTATTTGTTCAGTTTTGGGGTTGATTGTTGTAGTTCATTCTAAGTATTATTTTGGCGGGAACAGTTTTTAATTGATTATCTTTATTTGGGATTGGTTTGTATATTTATTTACTTGGATGAATTTAGGTTAATTTATTTTACTTGTATATTCTCTTTTCGGTTTTCGATTTTTAAGTAACATAGTATTTTTTTATGTTTTATTTCTATTTTTTTTTTTTTTTTTTTTTTGTTATTTTTGCTTATTAGTATATTTATTTGTTTTTATTTTATTTTTTCCGTTTTTAATTTTTTAGGTTACGTAGTAAAAATTTATTTTCATGTCTGCATTTTGAGATGAGTTCGGATCTTTTGTTTAATAATTTATTTTGGTCGGGAAAAGTAATGATAGCTATTTTTTCCTCCGAGCAAAGTTTGCAAGTTTTTGATTGGTTATTGTAGGCTGATGATTTTTTCCTTATCTTCCAAGATATTTTTGGTGTGATGTTCGTTTTGTTTTTAATTTCCCAGATATACTTAGAAAGCATTGTACTGTTTGCATATTTACTATTTGTGAAAGATGTTTTGTGTGTATAATTTCTTTGTTTCCAGGGTCCTTCAGTTACTCCTATGTATACTTTTTCTTCATTATCTGGTGATTTTATCGTGGCTTGGTATATTACGTTGTTTTGTAAAAAATTTCCGTTTAAGGGACATTCGTTCTTTATTCTGCAGTTGCACGTGGGTTTAATTTGTTCGTGTGGTTTGTTGATAATTTTCCTATTGTGCTTTTTTATTATTTGTGCCATGCTCTCGGTGCAGCTGTAGCTGATTTTTACAGTGTTTTTGTTGAATATCTTGTGTAAGGTGCTTGATTCTGGGAAGTGTTTGTGTAAGAGTTTGAAGAATATTTTCCCTACGTTTGTTTTTACGTTCTTGCTGTACGGTGGGTTGAACCATATGATATTTCTTCTTCTGTTGGCCTTTTTTGTATTCTGTGGTGAGTATGTGAGTGTTTCTGGGAATCCGCTATCTTTTAGGGCTGTTTCATAGTCTTTCTTAGCTTTGTTAAATAGGGATTCATTGGAGGAATTGTCAGAGAGCCTGCGGTTAATCGATTTTGGTATCTGTTTGATTATAGAAGGTGGATGGTTGGAAGATGTGTGTATGTAGAGTGGTTTGTCATTAGGTTTTCTATATGGTTTATGTGTGCCTTCTCTTAGGTTGAAGGTAACATCTAGAAAATCTACTTCGTTTAGGTTAGTTTTTATATCTATGTCGAATCCGTTATTTTTAAAAATCTTTATTATTGCTTTTCTAGTTTTGTCTGTGTTTTGTTTGTTACAGTTTCTTAAGATTATGAGACCATCGTCCCTGTAGAGTCCTGTGTCATTTCTATCTATTATTTTGCTCAGTTCGTTTAGTAAGTAAATGCCTATGATTTCGCATGCTTCTGCACCGTCAAAGCTTCCCATTGTAGTGTCAAATATCCCATCTCTCTTTATCCATGCTTCTTCATTGTGGAATAATAGTGATTTACGGGAGTGCTTAATGATGTTGATTTCGCTTGGTTGTATTATTACTTGTTCCTGAGCTAAGTTGATGGCCTTATCTAGCATACGTTCTGTTATGGATGGGTAAAATTCTTTTATGTCTAATTGTAAGAATTGGCAGTTTTGTTTGTTATTTATGCTGTGGAACCAGTCAATAGTTGTTTTCGTATTTTTCCACTGGTTTACTCCTAATTTCTTCCTAAGTTCAGAATTAATTCTTTCTAGTATTGTTTTACTTATTTTACCTAGTTCACTTTTGGCTGGGTTTATGAGTCTACATGCAGGGTTGGTTTTGAAATTTTCTTTATGGTCTTTTAGTGTGATAAAGGCTCCTGCCTTGCTAATACAACTTATTCGGTCATCCAGGTCTAATTTTTGGGCGATTGTTTTAGCTTCCTTATTGATATCGTGTTCTGTTGTTTGGGGTGCCTTTTTGTATGTTTTGGTTATGTTGTTCTTCAGTAATTTATTGTGTGTAGGAGGACTTAGTTTGTATAAATTTCTCGTTTTGTCAGCAGCGATAAATACACTTGCTGAATTGTTTATTTTAGTTATATCTGCTTTTAGTTATTTTTGGAATGCATCTTGTTTTTTGTGGAATTTTATGTTTCTAACTAGGTCAGTTAAGTCTTTCTCGAAATTGTCTAATTCTTTTTGTTGTGGGGGGCATTTTTTTGTTTTAAAGCCGTATTTTTCCTTAAGTGTGTTGTTATTGTAAAGGTCCCGGTTTAAAAAGTGGACTTTCCATCTCATTCTTTTTAGGAAACTTTCTATTTTTTCAATTAATTTTAGTTTATATATAGGGGGGGATGGGATGGGTATGTTTTTTAGGGAGTAGTCGAGGTTAAATTTTTCCATGTCCATACTGGGTTATAAATGTAGCGAAAGTGCTCTACTGTTTACCAGGAGCTGAATATAAAGAAATATAGTCTTAAGGTGTGCTATATTTATGGAATAAAGTGCTCAATATCAGAGATAGAGCGTGTGTAAATATATATATATATATATGTATGTATATATATATATATATATATATATATATATATATATATATATATATAAATTGTGTGTAATAGGCAGCATTTTTTCATTAATGCATGTTTCATTAAATAAGATAGACAAGTTTTGTCTATTTATTTTAAGTAAATTCCTTTCATATTGTCGAATAAGCTTTTTAGCATTATCACTGAAACACGAAAGAAAATCACCATGTTAATACATGTTTTTATTGTTAATCCTGTCTAAGCTTTCGGCTTACACACGTGGTCATGTGTGACATCATGAACCGCAACGCGATATTTTACTTCCTGTGTTTCATATGCACGATTTTATCGTTGCAAACAAAACAAGACTATCATTGTTGCAACGAACGACCCTTTCACCACAAGCAAGGACAATCAGGACTGTAGGGTCAGTAAAGTAGACTTGACTGCACTAGAGTAACAAATAGCAGTAGTAAAAAGGAACACGACACATCGTATCACCATCGCTTTGGAAAATCGAAAGTTGACGATCTCAAACGCTATCCTTAACAACGAAATTCTCGGAATAAGCCAAAACAAGTAACCACAAACTTTTTAAAGAAACAAAAGAGATAGTAATACTGAGAACATTGTAATACACACCAGAGCAATACCTGTAATTCACATCACGAAAAACAAAATACACAAAATTACAAATGTAAATGCAACGTCAATCGACATCTTCTCTTTCCTCACTAAAGTCTTTTCATTCTCTTTTAGTCCCTGTAATCCCTTGTGTCTTAGTGGCATTATCGCCATCTTCTGTCTTCCTGAAACCTGTTCTTTTAATGACCTTTCTCCTCACTAAAGTCTTCTTATTCTCTTTCACTCTCAGTAACCCCTTGTGTCTTAGTGGCATTATCGCCATCTCCTGTCTTCCTGAAACTTGTTCTTTTATTGTCCTTTCTCCTCACTAAAGTCTTCTCATTCTTTTTCAATCCCTGTAACCCCTTGTGTACAAGTGGAATTATCGCCTTTTCTGGTGAAATGTTAAAAAAACAAAAGGGCAAATATTGGACCGATGAACGACACGAGAAAATGATGGCAAATGGCTGTAAAAAAAAAAAAAAAACGCTGAGTAAAATCTAAATATATTTCAATTATTTATTCTTTCTTTATTATCAATTATCATAATTTCAATTCTTTTCCATATTTCTTTTTTATCTGCGTTTTGGGTGTGCGGACGGTGTAATGGATATCGACTCGGAATGAGAACTCGAATAGCTGATTTCGAATTCCAGTCGGCATATTCACTTGCTCACAAATAGCATTGGGAAAAGTATGAATCGATCACCTCCCTTGTTCATTAAATAATGTGACTTGTATATACGAAAATCAAAATTGTACTCTAATAAGTATTAATGAAAAAATAAGTTTCGGCTTTAAAATAACCCACAAAGAGTTGATGACCGTAAAACACAACAAACAAATAAATCAATCATCTTTTCAGAATTTGTTGTCGCTGTTGTGGCAATTTACATATCCTTTAAATGTCTCCAATAATCAATCGAGAATACCCTAAACCAGACTTTGTTGCATGTCAATAAAACAAGTGTACCGAAAATCTGCTATGCTTGAGTTTAAACTTGTATGTACTCATTTACACGGCACAAATTTAATCAGTGAATCTGCGGTTTTTTGTTTCTGTTTTTTTTTTTGTTTTTTTGGTCTCATTGCTTTAAGTACATAGAGTTGCATACAAATAACTTACACAATTAATCAATTCTATTCACTTCATTTCGCAAACAATTTTTACATGTGAAAAATTTATTCATGTGACAATTCGTAACACAATAGTATAAAGATCGTTTATTAAAAATCAATTTGTCCTTCATTACTTATTTATATCGATTTCATTCAAATGGCTGACTAGTATTATTTTATAGACAGCAACATATCTTTCCATATCATGGGTTTTTTGATACCGTGTCGTAACAAATAATATATTTAATTGCCAGCTGGAAGATCTAAGCTTATTCGTCAATGCATTTATATTTATTTCTATATCGTTTTTAAACATTTTTTATCTTTTTTTATTCTTTCCAGTGTCTTCTCCAACTATCCTATTTCTTGTTGGAAACATGTCTTCAACGTATATATATATATATATATATATATATATATATATATATATATATATATATATATATATATATATCTGATATTGAGAACTTTATTCCATAAATATAGCACACCTTAAGACTATATTTCTTTATATATATATATATATATATATATATATATATATATATAACGTCATCCACACCAATGTTAAACATAAAAATGTCTTTAAATAATTGTCGGACTTTGTCCATTTTCATTATATATATATATATATATATATATATATATATATATATATATATATTATGAAATGGACAATGTCCGACAATTATTTTAAAATATTTTTATGTTTATACATTCTTTTTATAGATACAAATATTTAAGTAAATGTTATGTTTTATAATAAGCAGTATTAAACAATATTTACGGGCCTGAATGTTCGAGAAATTTTCATAGAAAAGGAATTGCACCTGTATCCTATACGGAACCGTCATATAACCTGACGTGCCATAACCGATTGAGCCACAGAGGAGCGTTCGGTTAGCAAGGTCGATTTTACTGTCTTTAAACTACAATCTCCCATGATTCTATCACGTACATTCATATCTGCCCATGGCGTATCCAAATGTAAACAAATGACGTCACACATTATGAAATGGACAAAGTCCGGAAATTATTTTAAGACATTTTGATGTTTTATACATTCTTTTTATAGATACAAATATTTAAGTAAGTGCTCTGTTATATAATAAACAGTATTAATAACATTTACTGGCCTGAATGTCCGAGAAATTTTTATAGAAATTTCATAGGATACAGGTTCGATTCCTGTCGGAGAACTAATATTTTCGATGAAAATTTCTCGGACATTCAGGCCGGTAAATGTTATTAATACTGTTTATTATAAAAAACAAAGCATTTACTTAAATATTTGTATCTATAAATAGAATGTATAAACATAAATATATATATATATATATATATATATATATATGTGTGTGTGTGTGTGTGTGTGTGTGTGTGTGTGTGTGTGTGTGTGTGTGTGTACGTGTACGTCCTCACTGATAATATGCGTATTAATGCAATGTTAATCGTTGAGACCGCAGCATTTAATGAAGTTTTTTTTTTTCTTTTTTTGGAGACTGACCAAGGATATGTGACGCTGTTAAAAAGAGTGGGAATTTTGATTTTTGCGTTTGCAAAAAACAAAATAATAATCTAAAATGTAAAACTGAAAAAAAAGTAAAAAAAATTTAAAGGAAAGAAACCCGATGCTAACCAATTCCATCGGCGCCCTCTTAGAGTAAGTAGGGGTTCTTGATCTAGCGACAAACTGAAATTCAATTCTATGGCATCAAATGACATTGTTCTGGGAATTCTGGTTGTGTTTAAGTTAGGAAACAAGCGTCTTCTAGTGTATTTTACCCACAACAATTATTTCGGACTCAAATGTGAGTCCGGGTAATAAATAAAGTAGTAACAAAACTATCTATATATATATATATATATATATATATATATAAACGGCAATTACGGTATTAACAAAACTGACGTATGCATAGACAATAGAAGATTATTTACATTTTATTCGGACTATTGTCTTCATCTTTGTCGTCATATTTATTACAGCGTTTCGGCCGTTGAACCCTTTATTTCGTTCACTGGGTTAGACTGTTCTAGTTCCACGTGCCATTTGTAATTGATGTCAGTTATCAGTTATCTCCTGTTAATTCCCCTCTCCAAGATCTCCACTGCCTTAACCAGGTATTCAACTCACACCCTGTCACTGGATCTAGCCAACGCCTTTATCCACTTTGGATAAAGGCGTTGGTTAGAATGTCACTTCCAATTTATAGGCTTAGGGAACATCTCCTAGCAACGATATTTAGGAAAGTAAGTGGAGGTAACCCCACAGCGTCATCTAGTCTTAATTCTTTATATCTGGTCAAAAGATTCCGTCAAGTGAACACACTTAACCTTAAATGTAGGTGCCCTGTCACTTTTGAAGCTATTTCTATATTTATCTTTTAATCTTAATCATTTTTAATCTTTTTTATTCTTTCCAATATCATCTCCAACTTTCTTATGTCTTCCTATTTCATTGCTTCAAAGTATATATATATATATATATATATATATATATATATATATATATATATATATAGTCATCCACAGACAGACTGTTTCACTGTATCACAGCTCATCCATGTGGCTAGACGTCCGGTTGCCTCTAGCTAGGATCGAAACCCGACTGAATTGGCATCAGTCGGGGGATTCCACCACTAAGCCGTTGGTAGGGATGAAGGTGAATTTAAGCGTATTTATATTTAGATAAACACACAGTGACTGAGAGAACTCGATTCGATTTACCGAAGAGACTTGCATTATTAGCCATAATAGTCACTGTTTACAAACCCACACTTCCTCCCCAGAGAGCTCAACCGAAATAAATTTTTCAGGAGTATATATATATATATATATATATATATATATATATATATATATATATATATATAGAGAGAGAGAGAGAGAGAGAGAGAGAAAGATGTCTGTGTGTATACGTCCTCACTGATAATATGCGTATTAATGTAATGTTAATTGTTGGAGTTGCAACATTTAATTAAGTTTTTTTTTGTTTGTTAGAGATTGACAAGAGATATACAACGCTGTTAAAATGAGTGGGAATTCTGACTTATACTAAGTGTTATATAGGAATAAAGTGTCGCTGCCGTCACTTGAGTTTGAATATAGATCGCTAGTGAGCAAACACAGGGGATCCCTTTATTGAATTAATTAGTAACCATAGAGGATACGCATATATAGGAAGTCGCGTAACGTCTAAATGATCGTCATTTCTAGTCTATCCTCTACTTCTATTCGTATCCTTATTTTTTCTCTATCTGCTGTTACTATAGGGACCGCTATTCTCTACTCTATTCACTATACTATTTCTCTATTCGGATTACTATACGGATTACTATTAGCGCAATTATTATCGAGCAAGTACTATGAGTGCGAGTGATATTTGAAGGCATCTGACACTAGCATTGTTCAACGGCGTACTATAGTTGTATCTGCGATTACAAAGTCTCTACTACAATGACCATTACGAAAGTGGCAACGAGTGTTTGTTGACATCACAAACTAAGTTAAAACTTAGTAGTTATTTCAGTATCTACTCTCACCCTACCCCACCCCCCTGACTCCGATCTTTAATCACTTTCCTCGTTAACAGATGGGAGGAAGAGAAAAAGAATTGTACCCAGCAATAAAAGCGAACTCATCACAATCTTCTCTTATAATTGACCTGAAATACAAATCTTGCCCACTCCCCATTTTTACCCCGGCCTACGCGTGCATATACGTATGCATATGTCTGTGTGCACACATATATATATATATTTATATATATATATATATATATATATATATATATATGTACGCTACTGTTGGGGTGTCGGTGACTACAGCGACTACCCCACTCCCAACCCAGTAGGATGAAAAATAAGACCTATCAAAGGACAGAAGAACTGTCGACGAGTCAACGGCCAATTAACTGGAGGCGGTGTCTTAATAAATCACTGTGGAGAAGAGAACGGGAAATCACGCCACTATCATTCTCAAAAAATATCATGGCAATTATGAAACGAAATATGAAAGCTAATGGCGTGAAGGGAGTTAGGTCTACGGGAATTAACTCCTCACCCGGTAAGAAGCGACATGTGCAACAGGTGTTACCTGACCGTCATCCAGTTAGCATAAACCGCGTAAAGGAGATAAAATTCCTCGGAACTGATCCCCTGACCCGTTAAGGAGTGATATGAGCGACAGCTGCCACCTGGCCGTTATCCAGTGACTGTTCACATCAAACAAAAAATAATTCTTGGGATCTATTTGTAAGTACGAGTTTCGTATACTAAAACCAAATACGTACCCAAAAGCTGAAACGTGTGATTTATGACCGATGTTTGTCGTTTCTAAAAGAAACTAATTGCTTTGAAAGTAACTCATTATTTTTTTTTCTTTTTAGTAGAACGATCATTGCTTTCAGTAGATTGATTCTGAAACATATTCTATCACGTGAAATGTTAATTATAAGGAGTGCGAGAAGGGGGCAAATATATTTATATTTTATTAGCGGATAGGGGTACCGACTAATAAGATATATTTGGTGGAAGTTATTCCAATATTTAAGGAGATAAAGATTTCACTGTAATAAATTTAAGAATAAATATTTTAATTAAAAAAAATGATTTTTCTAATATCTTATTCATTAGTGAAATATTGGGGTTGTAGGGGTGGAAAGGGGGGATTGTCTCCTGTTGGTTGAGACGAAATCACGAGGGTCACGTGACGGCTGGTGAGGAACGCCAGTTTAAAGAGTGTCAAAGACCGGTTGCTAAGTAGCCCGCGAAGATGGGCATTACAAGCTACACAGCGGCAGGCTGAACAGAGGAAGCCACATGGTTTCGCCAGAAATATAAGGCACCATCGACCTCCTCTTTTTCCTGTTGGGAAATATTACAATCATGACCCTCTCTCTCTTTTTGCTCCTTTAACACTACTTGTTGCATACATAGGTTATCATTTCTTTGTATGGGATAAATTTGTGATAAGTATGTATACGTATATCGGTACAAAAATATTTCTTTGAGAACAATGCATGTTTGTCATTTTTTTTTCAGATTTTCTATTCTGTCGGTGTATTAAGGTGTTACTATACAAAAGATATGATAATGCCAATAATAGGGAAATATGATGATGCCAATAATAGGGAAATACAAAATAGGAATATTCTTTTTTTGCATAGAACCCGCATCAAGGTAATCAAAGAATTTTAAATGGAAGGCAAATTCAAAATGTTTTAAGGGTTTGCTTGCAGACATTTGAAGTCGGTACCTTATCTGATTGATTTATTCAAAAGTAGATCCTTAATTAGTCTGCTTCTTGGTCATGGTTTGTGATTATATAGTCCTCATCATCTCCATCTTCTGTGGAATAGGGTGTTTTATAGTTGATGATATCTTCGGGAAGGTTAACAGTTGTGGGTGAGTTGTAGATATTGTCTTCTGACGACGTTCGTTACTTTCAGATACCTGTATACATTGGTTCGGGTGTATATTGACCTTTTGTTAGAATTAAAAGAAAATGAACAGGGTGTTGTTAAATACAAAACGAGTCCTTATATAATAATACAGAAGGATAAGTTAATAGTTGAAGTCTTAAGAGTTCAAGTGTAAAAGTCTTGGCTCATAAAAGAGAGAGAGAGAGAGAGAGTCCGAGAATAAATAAATAAATAAATATATAAGTATGTATGCATATATCCAAAGGTAGTAGTCGCCGACTTGACAATGAGGGTGAAGGAAGGTATGTCTGTTTTCAAATTTATCAACGAGTTACTTAAAAAGGTAGAGAAAGAAAAGTGCGTAGGTTTTTAAATGTATTAGGATGGTTTAACCGTCTAAAGTCGCCAGCTAGTCGTCAAAATGTATTTAATTTCTTGCTATGTTACGATGACCGCGGAATCGGAGAATGGACAAATTAATTCATCGATTCTGGTTTTAGTTAATTTTAATTCGTACGGTGAAGAAAAACGGGCAAAGATAATGAATTCTTTAAAAATATGTAAAATAACGTAATTTTCTTTTCAGTCAGATTGATTTTGACTTTTTTTTGTAGGCTAGCAATTTATAAAAAGTTGTATAGATGAAATGTTGTGGGAAGGTATGTGACGATATTAGGGTCGATGTAGGGGTCTCCTGCATCTCCCACCCGAATCTATGATACGTCCCCACTCTACTACATCTCAGTTTTCATATGATAGTATTTATATAAAATACAAATATTATTGTAACTTAATTATGTACAATAATGGATCATATACAATAGAGACGAACAATTCAACTAGAAAAATAGAAAATAAATACAATATATCTGAATACAAATTAGAGACATGTCATAATAGATTATTCCATTTTAAATAAATCAACCCTGTTTTGCGGCAACTCTTAACATCAATTTGAGATTTTTCTTGCTAAAAAGTTGAATAATTTTAAATCATTCAGCATTATGGCTAAAAAAAATAGTGAATTTTATATAGGTTTTTTTTTTTCGATACTTAGAATGAGCGAAATAAATTCACCGATTTGGACGAAAAGAAAAAAATCACCCTAGAATGACGTCAAAATCGTCAACACTTTTTCACCCTTTAATTTGTAGCTTATATAAATGTAGGCAGAAAAAAATTTAATAAGATAGCGAGGTTTACAAAATATTACCCGTGGTCCCTAATCAGGCTCCCTCCCGCCGGTTGGGAGGTTCGCGGGTAGTGTGCGTCGGCATTGGACGTTATGATTGATCCACGTAGAAGATAAAAGTGGTGATCATATCTCGATCTCAAAATTAAATAAAGGGTTCAGATCAGAATTCCCTGTAGGCTTTTGCTCTCTCATTGCATCTTCGGGTTTCAGTCAGAGTTTCTGTCCTCAGTTAAAACATTTCCAAGATATTTAAATTATTGCACTTCTTTGATTTTGATGGCGTTCAATTTGCATGTTGGCCTGTGCCTTTTGCTAATAAGCATACTTACTGTCTTCTCGCCCTTTCTACTCGCTGTCCTTCCCTATAAGTTCCCGTAGTTTTCTTTGTGTCCACTATCAATAACATGTCATCTGCATATCTTATATGACGATTGTGTCCGCCAATAATGTATCCTGTTCGGTCTTCTGAATCTCTAAATAACTGCCTCACTGTATAAGTTGAATAAATCCAATGAGAAGACACGCCCACTTCTATTTTTGTGTATCTTTCTTTCTATGTGCTGTGTTCTTTCAAGACGTAAGCGATCATGGCTCTCCACCTCCCTCTATCCCTTGCAGCTCTCAACAAGTTCCTTCCCTCTGCCATCTTTCCCTAGTCCACATTCTGTCATCCACTTGCTTTAGCCGCGTTGTTTTCCCTTGTCTCTCTTTCCCTCTATTCGATCCGTGAGTATCAGATTCTCCAGGCCCTTCTTCCTCATTATGTGTCCCAGAAACTTCAGCTGCTTCTTCCTGATGTTAATTATAAGCCTCCTTCTTGTTTGCATCTTTTCTAAGGCTTCATCATTACTCACACGCTCGGTCCATGATATCCTTAGCATCCTTCTGTAGAACCACATCTCCGTCGCTTCGAGTTTCCTTATTTACATTATTCAGACTCTTGTCCTCATCTTTGTCACTATATTTATTACAACGTTTCGGCCGTTGTATGCTCCAGCCTTCTTCAGGTGATTAGAATGTCGAACTTAACCCTCAAGGATGCATGCCACAGTGGATAAAGGCGTTAGTTAGATCCAGTGACAGGACCCAACGAGTGTGAGTTCAATACCCGGTTAAGGCAGTGGAGAACTTGGAGAGGGGAATTAACAGGAGATAACTGATAACTGACATCCATTAAACATGGCTCGTGGAACTAGTCTACCACCGTGAGCGAAATAAAGGGTTCAGTTCAACATTCCAACCACCTGAAGAAGACCGGAGCATACAACGGCCGAAACGTGATAAATATGGCGACAAAGATGAGGACAATAGTCCGAATAATGTAAATAATGTACATAATACCTTATCTCAGAAATATAGACAGATATTCGAGTTTCCCCTTCATTTTTGAGAAAATCGTCCGACATTCGCTGAAAGAAGGACAGATGTGACTTAACAGCTCAGTATTCTTTTCTTCGTTACCAAAGAAATCCTCCTGTTTCATAATATTCTGCCCAGATCCATATACAAGTGTCTCGCTGCCAGTATAATTTCTGGATTATTCTAATATTCTTCCCAAATATGTCAAGGTTAACGAGCAGTTCCAGCAGTTCTTTGTAATGTACTTTATCAAACGCTTTTGCACAATCTATAAAAAAAAGCATGATATCACAAAGAGCAATAAAAATGCAGAAGGATGTGTACCACATGCTTCTGCATTTTTATTGCTCTTTGTGATATCATTCTGAGCATAAATATTGCCTTCCTTGTTCTAGTATCTTTAATGAACCTGCACTGAATTCCAGTCAAATCCATTACATTCACTTACGTGCTAATACTCTTGGGAAAAGTATGACTCCTCTTCTTCTCGTCTCAGCTATGGGTAAATAGCAGGACACACCGGGTTCTAGAGTTTTAGATGGCAACTGGTCTACCGCTAAAAGAAATGGCAACCTACTCTGGGAAAAATATCTGCCTCGTCAGTCATATATCGAAAGATACATGATCGCCTAAGCGTGTATCACGCATGGCACATAACTGACTGGCTGTTTTGCTTTATTTCCGGTCTGATTCTGCAAAGTTTTTTTTTTTGTTTTGTTTTTTGTTTTTTTTTTACACTCTTAAATTCATTATTTCTATCCTTGCTTATTGATTTTCTTTTCAGGATATGCTGTCACTGTTGCGGTGTCTGTTTACATATTATTTTAAGTGTTCCGATAATCAAAGATTATTCAACTTACGATATCCAAAACCAGACACGACTGCAAATAAAAGCATTTGAAATGAAATAATATCTTTGTTTTATTGAGTTTTATATGTTACAATTCAGAGCTGATTTTCAGGTAGGGGTGGTCCAATTAAAAAAAAAAACATGATTTGCATTCCTCAAAGCCTTGCTTTTAACTATTGTAATCACTAAACGTAATTCGATAGAATTTATAGAGTTTTCATAAAATTAGTTGGGTGGGGGTAATAAATATAAAAAAATATTTCTGCCATGACTTTAATAAAAAAAAAAAAAAACATACTTATAATAATTTCCATCATCTGTGAATAGTTTCTGAAAGATTCATTAACATCCGACAATTATTTTTTTATTTTTGCACGATTTTCCAAATTAATGTGCGTCATACAAAAAAACTTGCTAAAAATTGTATATATTATTTTACTAGTTCCGTTATTATTTTTTTCTAACGTAGTCAGTGGTATGTTTCATAGCTTTTCTGGTATGTTTCATAGCTTTTCTAGTATGTTTCATAGCTTTTCTAGTATGTTTCATAGCTTTTCTGGTATGTTTCATAGCTTTTCTAGTATGTTTCATAGCTTTTCTGGTATGTTTCATAGCTTTTCTAGTATGTTTCATAGCTTTTCTGGTATGTTTCATAGCTTTTCTAGTATGTTTCATAGCTTTTCTGGTATGTTTCATAGCTTTTCTAGTATGTTTCATAGCTTTTCTAGTATGTTTCATAGCTTTTCTGGTATGTTTCATAGCTTTTCTGCCATAATAACTAAAGTTGTTCGTCAGTGTTTTTAGTGGTTTCATTTCTCTATTGTTGTAAGTAATATATTTCGTAAATTTTCAGTTAAATATATATATTTCCTGATAATTTTTACAAAGTTTTAGAAGTTGTTTTTTTTTCATTTCAAAACGAATTCAAATAGAAATTTGTGAACGTCAATTTTATTCATGCTTTCTCTTAAATTCGCCACGTTTCTCTCTTTCACTCCTGTATTATTTTACAGACCTGTATCGTCTTTCATACTAGTAGTGTTTTATATATCCATATAGCTTCGATCTATTTACTAAGTGAAACTGTAACAAATAGGACACTCCATAGTTAAGAGCATTAATCGAACAGCAACAACGTCCCAGGATTAAGCGTATTTCAACTGAAGCAAGGCAATAATGCCACTAAGACGTAAGAATTTAGTGGAAGGGAAAGAGAATGAGAACACTTTAGAAAGAACATGAAACACAATCTTGAACTGGAAACAAGAGTTAAACAAATTAACCTTCGAAGCAAAGGGAATCACAGGGTTAATCATGCGGCAAAAAATGGGACACTCCAAAGTTAAGAGCATATAACTAAAAGGCAAAAAATGGGACACTCCAAGGTTAAGAGCATATAACTAAAAGGCAAAAAATGGGACACTCCAAGGTTAAGAGCATATAACTAAAAGGCAAAAAATGGGACACTCCAAGGTTAAGAGCATATAACTAAAAGGCAAAAAATGGGATACTTCAAGGTTAAGAGCATATAACTGAAAGGCAAATAATGGGACACTCCAAGATTAAGAGCATATAACTGAAAAGCAAAAGACTGGACACTCCAAGGTTAAGAGCATATAACTAAAAGGCAAAAAATGGGACACTCCAAGGTTAAGAGCATATAACTAAAAGGCAAAAAATGGGATACTTCAAGGTTAAGAGCATATAACTGAAAGGCAAATAATGGGACACTCCAAGATTAAGAGCATATAACTGAAAAGCAAAAGACTGGACACTCCAAGGTTAAGAGCATATAACTAAAAGGCAAAAAATGGGACACTCCAAGGTTAAGAGCATATAACTAAAAGGCAAAAAATGGGATACTTCAAGGTTAAGAGCATATAACTGAAAGGCAAATAATGGGACACTCCAAGATTAAGAGCATATAACTGAAAAGCAAAAGACTGGACACTCCAAGGTTAAGAGCATATAACTAAAAGGCAAAAAATGGGACACTCCAAGGTTAAGAGCATATAACTAAAAGGCAAAAAATGGGATACTTCAAGGTTAAGAGCATATAACTGAAAGGCAAATAATGGGACACTCCAAGATTAAGAGCATATAACTGAAAAGCAAAAGACTGGACACTCCAAGGTTAAGAGCATATAACTAAAAGGCAAAAAATGGGACACTCCAAGGTTAAGAGCATATAACTAAAAGGCAAAAAATGGGATACTTCAAGGTTAAGAGCATATAACTGAAAGGCAAATAATGGGACACTCCAAGATTAAGAGCATATAACTGAAAAGCAAAAGACTGGACACTCCAAGGTTAAGAGCATATAACTAAAAGGCAAAAAATGGGATACTTCAAGGTTAAGAGCATATAACTGAAAGGCAAAAATGGGACACTCCAACTTTATGAGCATATAACTAAAAGGCAAGAAATGGGATACTTCAATGTTAAGAGCATATAACTGAAAGGCAAATAATGGGACACTCCAAGATTAAGAGCATATAACTGAAAAGCAAAAGACTGGACACTCCAAGGTTAAGAGCATATAACTAAAAGGCAAAAAATGGGACACTCCAAGGTTAAGAGCATATAACTAAAAGGCAAAAAATGGGATACTTCAAGGTTAAGAGCATATAACTGAAAGGCAAATAATGGGACACTCCAAGATTAAGAGCATATAACTGAAAAGCAAAAGACTGGACACTCCAAGGTTAAGAGCATATAACTAAAAGGCAAAGAAATGGGACACTCCAAGATTAAGAGCATATAACTGAAAGGCAAAAGATGGGACACTCCAACTTTATGAGCATATAACTAAAAGGCAAGAAATGGGGCACTCCAAGGTTAAGAGCATATAACTAAAAGGCAAAGAAATGGGACACTCCAAGATTAAGAGCATATAACTGAAAGGCAAAAGATGGGATACTCCAACTTTATGAGCATATAACTAAAAGGCAAAAGATGGGACACTCCAACTTTATGAGCATATAACTAAAAGGCAAGAAATGGGATACTTCAATGTTAAGAGCATATAACTGAAAGGCAAAAAAATGGGACACTCCAAGGTTAAGAGTTGGACAGAAAAACATGAAAGAATAAAACATTGAAGTAAACTTAAGAAAAACTAAAATACCAGCTTTATTCGTCTTTTACTACAAACTACCAATTTAACTCAATTTTTCCGTTTTTAGTTGACTTGGTCAAATGGAATTCTATCTGTCCTCCCGCTGTTATTGTATGAAAGGAGAGAAATTGGCTTCCATCTGTGTGCTTATTTGGAATTGACAGCTCGCAACAGCAACTCGGATATTTCTCTCTTCGAATCCCAAACACCAGCAATCGGAAATGGTTACTTCTTTCATGGACCTTGCAATCTTAATCTGACAAGATCGGGGGTCAGCAAAATCAATTCATTAATCGTATTTTTTACAAACGTTTCTTTGTTCAGATGTGCCTCTCACAAAACACGTGTTGTAACCTAGAAAAGGTTACTGAATGAGGAATAACCAAAACGGAGATTGGAAATAAAATGGTAATCTTTATGACATCAACAAAATACAATATTCGCCAGCGGCGTGAAGTTGGTAAACCACTGCTAGTGGTGGACTACTTAGACAGCATATTACGATATTGACCTGCCTCCGCTCGAGATATAATGCGACACAAGGCTAAATGTTATGTGGGAAAATCTGAGCCCGTGGGATCGGGCAAAAATTGCCTGTAGACCCCCCATACTCAAGTACTCAAGATCGGGTATCTGTCTACCTCCCTGGACGAGACTCTGCCCTTCGGAATATCCTCGTCCTAGTACCTCTCTGCCCAAAGGCAGAGAGTTCGACACGGCAAGAGCTTCGCACGCTGACAGCTCGCGCTTTCAGCTTAAACAGCATATATATATTTATTGTATGAAACTTACAATTATGGCACAAGGCCGAAAAAGGGGAATGGGTTGAGTATGGTCTTCACTGACTATCCGATACCTAGCTAATTAGATTCACGACCCATTCATTCATTACAATTCGCCCATTCATCATAAAAACTCATCCGTCATCAATCAATCCTCCATACACCATAATAACGCATCCTCTCAGGGGGACCTACAAAATGTTCCCGGTGATATAAAAATTTGATGATAATAAATATTATCTGTATTATTATAGTATCTGTCTATTTTTCTGAGATGAGGTATTATGTACATTATTTACATTATTCGGACTATTGTTCTCATCTTTGTCGCCATATTTATTACAATGTTTCGGCCATTGTACACTCCGGCCTTCTTCAGGTGGTTAGAATGTCGAACTGAACCATTTATTTCGCTCACTGGGGTAGAATGTTCTAGTTCCACGTGCCATGTTTAATGGATGTCAGTTATCAGTTATCTCCTGTTAATTTCCCTCTGAAAGTTCTCCACTGCCTTAGCCGGGTATTGAACTCACACTCTTTGGGTCCTGTCACTGGATCTAACTAACGCCTTTATCGACTGTGCTATGTGTCCTTGAACAGTCTACCCCAGTAAGCGAAATAAAGGATTCAGGATGGAGGGGTGAGCCCAAAACAAACTAAATATCAAAACAAATCAAACTAGACTTAACTGATGTTAGTAGGGCCCATCCAACCCTCAAAAAAGAGAGGCCGCTGTATTCTGCCCTACAACAGAATCAAGAGGCCCTCTCGCTAAGGGAGAGGGAAAGCAGAAAATATATACAGACATGGGGAATAAATAAATCTGACCCAGTCGAGATTAAAGGTGGGGGGGGGGGCAATATCAAATTGGAGAGGTTGGGAATCTCAACTTGGATCATAACAAAAGATGTAGCCGGAAGCAGGCCAGGAGCAACACTTGTTCACATTAACTAGTTACACAAAGCTTGTCTAGCCTAACCAGGGAAGGGCTCCACAGGAAACCACCCCAATGAGAACTAGGCAGTTCAAATGTAAGTTTCCCCCGGTAGTAGGGGGTCTGCTTACAGTACCAGGTGTTTCCAAACGCCCCCCCCCCACAACTTAGCATATTACCCACACTTACAATAGTGTCCAATGTATTTATGAGGATTAGGACATACCCATTAGTGTTAAAAGGTACGGTATATAACAATATGGCTCCTATGCTTCATCTAGTCAGTCTAGTCTAGTTCTTAAGTTTGAAAATATTCCTTCAGAAATCTTTTCATGAGAAAGAAAATTTCTTTAAAATTAATGTAATCATCTGTAGTTGCTAGATTATTTTAATTTATTTCGAATGAAAAGAACTCGACTGACAAGATTCATTTGTTCACTCTTCAAGCCAGAGTGTAGTTTCTTAGCTAATCTACACATGCTTTTGTTATTCTCCCTCTCTTCCATTTTCTGTGTCTAGCCTTCAGCAAGATGTCTTTACATCACAGCTTTTATTTCTTCCTAGAAATACGCTCAATGAATGAAAAGTTTAATAAAAAAAAGCTAATTAAAATAGGCTAAGAAAATTATATCTTATTTAAAAATAGGTGAAGAAAATAACCTTTTACACTATTTACATTATTCGGACTATTGTCCTCATTTTTGTCGCCATATTTATTACAACATTTCGGCCCTTCAGTATCTGTCTATATTTCTGAGATGAGGTATTATGTACAATATTTACATTATTCGGACTATATTTATTACAACGTTTCGGCCCTTCAGTATCTGTCTATATTTCTGAGATGAGGTATTATGTACAATATTTACATTATTCGGACTATTATCCTCATCTTTGTCGCCATATTTATTACAACGTTTCGGCCCTTCAGTATCTGTCTATATTTCTGAGATGAGGTATTATGTACACTATTTACATTATTCGGACTATTGTTCTCATCTTTGTCGCCATATTTATTACAAGGTTTCGGCCCTTCAGTATCTGTCTATATTTCTGAGATGAGGTATTATGTACACTATTTACATTATTTGAACTATTGTCCTCATCTTTGTCGCCATTTGGCCGTTGTACGCTCCGGCCTTCTTCTGTGAGATCGGGTTGAGATCATAGACAAAGACCACCATTGGAAAAATTATAAACTTAAGGAATCAGCACATATGCTAGACCACAAAAATCCCCTGAGCCGACTAAACATAGAAATGAATACAATATGGGAACAAGTAATAAGGAGTGTCAGAGAAAAGCGATAACAACAAAAAAAAACTGCAATACGAGCTCTGGTAAAAACATATAACCTTTTAATTAAATATGTCTAATTTAATTTTAAGAAATCAAGGAATCAACCTTTTTAATTCAAATAAGTTAAGAAAGCAATATTTGAATTAAAATATGTGAAAAGAAGGAACGTTTTAATTCTAATAAGTTAAGAAAGAGACTTATTAATTCTTATTAAATTAATATTATTTTAATTAACTTTCTTAGGTTAATATTCTCCACTGACATATTGTAGAAAGATTATATTGAATCAATTGTGAAGTCTGATGCTAGTAAAGTTGCTTCACTGTTGTTATGGAGTGGTTTCACAGTGGAGGCTTGTATTCGTACTAAGTCGGTCCTAAAATAGGTTCGACGTACAAAACGTTAGGAACTTGATATAATAGGTAATGACGCAGAGAAATCTAGTTGTGGTCGCTGATACTTTAGTATCCGACTAACGGTCCGGCATCGACCGACTGACCAACCGACCCAACTGAGCGACTCATCGACTGACTCGTTACTCTTACTACTCCTACTTATTATAGGTGGGAGAGTCTATTAACTATAGAATTGGTGTGTTCCACTATAACATCCCCCCTAACACTTTACTCCATAGGAGTAAACAGTTTTCTTTATTTATTTTTCATTTTTTTACAGGAAATATGAAGAAAAAACAACAAAAAAATTCTTTTTTTTCTTTTTTTTTTTAGCAACATCGTAGCGTATCTCCTACGTTTTTTTTTTTTTTTTTTTTTTTTTTTTGTTTGCTTTTTTATCCACTTTTAAATGATCAATTGCTTTTCTTTCTTCTTCTGGATCGGCGTACCTCAGGTTGCAGGCGTTTTTAGATCAAACATATTAAAAATCACCTCCATCGACGTTTTTTCCGCGGGACCGCTAGTAAACCACGTCTGAAAAACGTCGTCTGATCTGGTTACTGCACGTGAATTTTTCGCCTTTCACCAAGTACATCATATTGCCAATCCGCTTTTCTATTTTTTGGTACCTCCATAGTGTTACCAGAAACAACCTTCCGCTTTGAGCTTCTTAAGGATGGAATCACAGTTTCTGTAGGTTCTTCTTGTGGTTCTATTTGTTCAGCCTCTAGCTTCCCTTTTGTTGATCTTGTGCTTCTTAACGTTTTCTGTGGTGACTTCAGTTGACTTAAGTCATTGAATAATGCTGCATGTCCTTGGCTGCGGGTAACTCGCTCCCCAGTTTTTCTCGGTGTCGGCTTCATCTTTACTTTCTGCAGCTTGTTTTTCATATATATCGTCTGTGTTACCCATTCAACTTTTTTAAATACACCGGTTTTCTCTAACCTGTCCAATTCTTTATCTATCTGTTCAATTGAAGCAAACAGCACATTCCTTTTCTTTTTGGATACCGCCTAAGCGTTTTCTTTTCGCTGGAATTTTGCCTTCATCTTGGTACACGTTCCCAACCCTGGAATAAAAAATAGTAGGAAATGTTTCCTTAAGTTTCTTTACTAATTTTTGGGCTTCGTAGTTTAAAACATCTACCTTGTAAGAGAAAGAATTTATCGGTAGATCCCATAATTGAAATTCTGTTATCCAATTCGTACCAAGTAAGTTCGTGGTATTTTCTATGACAAATCGTTTAGCTTTTCGCGTTTTTTTTTTATTATTTAACGTGACGTTTGTAACAAAATTCTCCAATAAATTGTATTTTTTCTCCCGTCACTGACCTCACGATTTTATTTGTTTTCATTAAAGTTGGTTTCCCCAACTTCTTCCACGTATTCAAATTTATGATAGATAGATCTGAGCCAGTGTCAAGTTGCATTTTTATTTTTTTATTACTTATTTCGACGGTAACAAATTTTCTGGTTATTCCATCTTTTACTTCGTTGGATTTTAATTTTCTTATTTTATTGTCTTTATTTTTTGACCTGCAGTACGAGCTTTTATGACCCACTCTTTTACAGTTGAAACATTTTTTATTCCTAAAATTGCAATATATGTACCAGCGAAGTTCACCGCAAGCAAAACATGGCTTCGGGAGTTGTGTATTTTTCTCTGGTATTTCACTTTTTGTTTGATAATCCGCAATTTTAGAATTCTTTTTGGTAGACTGACTTTCTTTTTTGTAGCGTATTTTCTTTACATGCGAAACGCCAGATTGATCTATCTTTTTTTAATCTTTCTTTACGCTAACGTATCTTGTGCAGTCTTCTGCCAACTTCTGAATCGAAATCCTTGGTTCGTTTTCTAATTTTGACAGCACTAATTTTCTCAACTCTGCGTCTCTTTCCGATACCAGCCATTGAACAAACACAAAGCATTTAAAATTGTCAGCGCTTAACTCTGCCAGCTTGAATTCTTCACAATGCTTATTCACATTGGCTGCGTACGTTATATACTCTTGTTCGTCATCTTTCATCAGATTCAAACATTTCCACCTCTTGTGAAACAAAGATGTATTTTTACTAAATAATTCACTTAATATATTTACCGCCTCAGTAAATGTCAACTCGCTAGTTTTTTTTCGGTAAAATGTAGTTTACCAATTTGCTATGCTCAGCAATTCCTAACTTGCTTAAAAGAAGACTAACCTTCTTTCCTTCAGACCACGAGTGGCAGTCTTCGTTATACACGTCCGTATATTTTTTATAATACTCCTCAAAAGTTATCACTTCATCTGGACTGTATGTGAATATTTCAATTGAATTCCATATTGTATTCTCTGGGAAAGAATCATTTTGTAGATTTTTCTCTTTCCTCTTCTCAGTTATTTCCAGAATTTTGTTTTGAAACTCCTTATGCATCTGTTCCATTTCTCGTTGAAACTGCATCTGTCTATTAAAAGTTTCCTCCCGTAGTTGCATCTGGAATGTCTTCTGTTGCTCTAATATTGTCATCTGCTGTTCCGTCTGGAACTTAAAAAATTCCTGGAATATATTTTTGCATTCCTCCATCTTCACAAAAGTTTACACAATCCTTAAATATTGTAGAGGGGGGGGGGGGGTCCTACGAATTTGCAATTCGTGACCTATTTAAGCAAACTGTCTTATCGAGAAAAAAAAATTCTTTTCTCAGTTGAGAATACGACAGATTTTTTTTCGTCACTAAGTTGACGTCTTGTCTTTCGAAAAACTTTGCCAAGTTTTTTTTTTTATGTGAATCCGAGATTTTGTCGCCGAAATAATTGTAACGAGCAATTTTTTTCTTTTTCCTCCGTATGAGTACGAATTTCGTCACCAAATGTTGTGACGAGCGAATTGTTTTTTTTTCCACCGTATGAATCCGAATACCTCGTCGCCAAGTGTGTTATGGCGAACGATTTTTTTCCTTCGTATGAATTCGAATCCTCGTCGCCAAGTGTGTTATGGCGAATGAATTTTTCTTTTTTTTTTCTACCGAATGAATTCGAATCCCTCGTCGCCAAGTGTGTTATGGAGTGGTTTCACCGTGGAGACTTGTATTTGTACTAAGTCGGTCCTAAAATAGGTTCGACGTACAAAACGTTAGGAACTTGATATAATAGGTAATGACGCAGAGAAATCTAGTTGTGGTCGCTGATACTTTAGTATCCGACTAACGGTCGTCCGACATCGACCGACCGACGCAACTGAGCGACTCAGCGACTATATATTGTCACCACCCCATGTGGGCATCATGTGGCACAAGGCCGGTTTAACGTGGGCTCTCCGAGCCCGTGGGCTTGGCCAAAAATATGCCCATTGAACCCGAAAGAGAATCCGCCCTTCGGCGTAGCCTCTTTCGGGTTCCTCCCCGCCCAAAGGCAGATAGTTCAACCGATCAGCCGGTCAGCTTGACTGACTCACTGAGCGACTCCGCAACTAACTTGTTACTCTTACTACTCTTACTTATTATAGGTGGAAGAATCTATTAACAATAGAATAGGTGTGTTCCACTATAACAACTGTGTTGTACTAAACAATTTTTATCGTCAAAATCTATCTTACACGTTTATAAATCTACCATTAGTCTATGAATTAAATATTGCTGTTACCTCTGGTCTGATGCATTTAATATGTATTTAGAGATTCTTGATAAAATACAAAGAAGAATCTGCAATCTTATTGGTCCTGACTGGCATCTCGACTTCAGTCACTTTTCCACCACCATAATGTAGCTTCCCTGTGCCTTTTCTATAAATATTTTCATAGTAATTGTTTTGATGAACTTTCCTCTTGAGTAACTTGACTTTACAAATTTAAGCACAGTACTAGATTGGCAGCTAGGTCTCATCATTTTGCAGTTGAAATTTCTAAATTTAGCCATAAGTTCTATGTTAACATTTTCTTCTCTCACACTTCTCGCTTGTGGAACTCTCTTCCGCTTCTTGCTTTCCAATCAATTTTGATCTTCAAAAATTTTAATACATTGTCTTCTTACTTCCTTTTCTTTTATTGTTTTATCTCTTTAATAAGTTTTTCATTTACTCATATTCTTTCACACGCAGTAACCTCCTCCTAACGTCTTAGTTGCTTTATTGCCTTTCCTTTAGGTGAAATAAATTTAAAAAATCAAATAGGTTAAGGAAGCAAGCTTTTAATTGAAATAGGTTAAGAAAGAAATGTTTTAATTCAAATACGTTAAGAAAAGGAACCATTTAGCTCGGGAATAGTTTCATCCAAATCAATCACCTGTCAACGCCCACTGTTTTGGGGGATTGGGTAGATGCAGTAACTTTGCCGGTTATACTCTGTCTTGATAGATTTCCTAGAGTTAAATTCGTGTTCAATCCCCTGAGAATCTCAAATTCAGTAGAAATGTTCTACAAGACAATCTTGCTAACAAATACTCCACGCTGAATCGTCCAAGCCTAGCTCTGCTAGTGGGACATCAAAGATTTGCTCGTCAGAAGGGAAAAAAAAAAATGTGCACCCGGTGAGAATCCAACATACTGCTTAGATCAAAGATCAAAACGGTAACCATTGCCCTATGCTAGCGCATGGGATATTTTTTTACCATGCGGTGTATAAAAATTACATTGAACGGGGTTAATACATGTCTTCGTTTTCATTACCAAAAGTACATCAATTTTAAATAATGCTTAAGATCTCTGCACAAGGCCATAAGTATGGAGCACACACTAAAGTTCGAACTAACCACTCAGAAGTAATGACCGGTTAGACAAGCTCGTTAACGTTTACACCACGAAGAGGCGTCCAAATTTTGCTCGTCGGAAAGCGAGAAGTATGAAGCACCCGGTGAGAATCCAACATATTACTTACTTGTAAAGGTCAACACTGTAATCGTTCCTCAATGCCGGGGCACCGGATATTTTTCCATAGGTTATAGAAAAATTATATTTACTGAGATTAATTTTCTATGTATTAAAAAAAGAAATCTTCCAAAAATAAAATATATTTTCTGAAAGTTAATTTGAGATATATTAGAGATAATTTGAAGTATAATTAATCTTTGAAAAAATATTTACTTTAATTTTGAAATAACACAAAAATGTATTTTTAAAAACAGTAGCTGTGATTTTAATCGGTATCGCCATGTTTTACGTAACTGACGAGGCGTTGGCAGATGATGTCTAAATGATTTTTCTACAGAGACATTATCTGTAAAATATAATTTAAGAAGAATGTCATCTCGTCAGCGTCTTTTTTATATAATTTTTAAGTACTCGATAATCTTAATGTTGGAAAATATTCTGCGTAACCTAAGTTTAGTAATGTTGACTTTAAATTTACTATAGTCATCGCTTTTATTTTCTGATAATGTCATGTATGGTCGACCATACTTTAAAAAATAGGCACGTTACATAATATTTTATACATAAAAAATTTTTTAAAATTCATCTCCATAGCGAAATAAATTCCTGAAATCGTGAGTATACTATCCGTTACCACGTTCTCATCCAAATGCCAAGTTGATATTTTTCTCTTCAAGAAACATTCTCACTCAGTTCTGTTTAACAAAATTTGCTCTTGGTGAACCTTTTTCTTTTAGCGGCAAGTTCATTCAACTTTTTTATGAGCTCAGATAAAAATATCTCATTAGTAAAAAAAACATTAATTCCAATCAAAGGGAAATAACTCTCATATTTGTGTAAATCATTACAGACATAAATTCTGTTTGCTATAGAACCATTTGTGTTTCTTTATGTTTCTCTTGTTGCTTTTGCTGAAACATTCGAAATGTAAAAAAATGTACGGATTGGTTTCGGCCGTGATTAACGCTCCACTATTAAGAATTTTATTATTAGATTATATTTTATTTTTAATCCTTTATAGAACCTTAAAAATATTGGTTAAAAAATTTCTTTTCTTGCGTCAACGGGTGACAATATGAGAAATTTTATTTAACGTCTTTTTTTTTTGTTGTTGTTGAAAAACACATTGATTTGGAAATTCTTGCAAAAATTAGGTAATTGTCGGATTTTAATTAAACCTTCCAAACTTATTCCCAAATGAGTGAAATTATTTTTGAAACGTTTCGTTTTTTATAAAACCTTGGGAATTTTTTTTACATTTTTATCCCCCTCCCCACAACATACACTTATTTAATTTTATGAAATTAAAAGAAATTCATTTTGGGATAGATTAATGTTTGTATTGGTTATAAAAAAAAGTCCCTAGAGAATTTAAATCCTCATTTTTTTTTTTTTTTTTTCATCAAACACGTCTCTCTGTTACAGAAAATCTACTTTGAATAATCGTAAAATAAAAAATACAATAAAACTAACGTATTATTTAATTAGAATGGTTTTTAATTGCTTTTACAATTAAATATATTATGAACACAACAGTCTTATGAACACTACTGTCTTGCTGTCTCTTCTTCTCACTCTCCTTTGCTACTTTCTGTAAGAGGTTTTGTAGTTTTCTTTCCATGTCTGCTATCAGCACTGCGTCATCTACCTATCTTATATTGTTAAGATTGTGGCCAACAATGATAAATCCTGGTAGGATTTCTAGTTCTCTCAGAATTGCCTCACTAAATATAGGTTGAATAAGTCTGGGGAGAAGACATATACTTGTCTTACACTCCTTTCTATTATATCTGCTGGACTCATTTTTTTTTTATCCGTATGCAGGCAGTTTACTGCTAGTAGAGATTTTTGATTATTTTAATGACTTTCCCAAATATGTCAAGGTTGCTAAGCAGCTCTAACAGATCTTTGTGGTGTACTTTGTTGAATGCTTTTGCGTAGTCTATAAAACACAGGTACATGTCCTTCTACATTTGTATTGCTCTTTTTGATAACATTCTGAGCATAAACATTGTTTTCCTTGTTTCAATGTCTTTGACAAACCCATACTGTTCTTGTCCTATCTCTTATATTAGTTAAAAGCAGAACACCTTGGAGAATTTAAATCATCAAATTATTTTAGTCAAAGCAGAAACACCATTTAATGAAAATTTACTCTGAATCGGAAAAAAATGTAATAAAACTAAGACATTATTTAATCAGAAAAGCTTTTAATTGCATTTATGAATAAAATATATTATGGACATTTTCTTCAAGAAAAAATTTTCGATAAATAATGAATTTATACAAGAATTTATTTAAAAAAATTTAATTATAACAATTTATAATGTTTTAAATCTTAAATTTCTGTATTAATCTGTAGAGGTTATGTGATATTGTAAAAATTATATTTACTCATCATAAATAGAAAAGCTTACAATTATTTAGCCACCCTCAATATTTTAAAAAGAATTTAGATTTCTTTTCGAGTGTATATAAACGTGCGGATTTTTGTAAATACGGGTGTCCATACACGATATTATTAGAAGATAAGAGCGTTAATTATAATAATTCTAAAAAATTATTGGTAATTTTTGTAACATTTTCTCAACAAGTTAAAATATAAATTCTAAGTTTCTAAAATTCAATAAAACATAAGATTATTTAGAATATTTTCCTAATTTTTTAAGATTACTAGATAGTTACAAAATATATTAGATATGCGTTCACATTATATTCAAGTAATTATAGGTCGTCCTTAGAAAATATTCACAAACCTAAGTCTCTCGTAGAAATAACCCTCTCCGTATTAAAAAATGCGTTTCTGCGATATTTTAAAATAAAAGTAATATTTGTTTCAAATCAGATTAATTAAACTTTAAATCAGTTAACCCTCAAATAAAAATTTAGAAAAGAATTTTATTTTTGAAAGATTTTTTAAATAAAGGGAATTACTTTGTGTTGACAGATTTTTATCAATTAGGGACAATTTTCGCGCTTTTGCTAATAAAAAAAAAACTCATTCCAATCAATTTAAATACAGTTTGAAATACAAAGAAATTTGCTTATTGGAAATATTAAATTTAATTCATTATGGTTTGGTTTAGTTTGTTTTGTTTTACGGCATATCAACCTCAATGGGTCATTTAATGCTGACAATATTCTTTTTTTTTTGTAATATTTTTTACTTCTTTAAACACCTCTGTATTAATTCACCCTTATTTATTTTAATCTCTGTATTAAAAATTTCTTTTTTTTTTAAATGATTACTTAACAATCCAGTAAGTTTTATCTTCTAAGACCAGTCTTTTCATTTCTATGGCTGGCCCAAAATTTAGCAAAACCTACACGAGCGACATCCCTGACCTGCCTGTAGATATCGAAGAAGGACCCCACATGGTTTTCCGTAATGTCCAAGGGCACCCCGTGTATAGTGACGTCCCACATGGCGTTAGAGGGCTTGGAGTTGATCTTCAAACGATTTAAAACCTCTTACATAGCTTCCTTGTTGACGCCGACCAATTTACGGGTTTTCACATCCGTCGACAACAGAAAGGTGGTCCTTGTAGTGACCGTATTTAATACTTCCGGGGTGGTTAGTAATTCATTGCCATTTAATGAACTGCAGGTACTTTTCCCGCATTCTGTCATCCCTTTTGAGCCTATTGGAGGTCTATGCTGATTTTGTAGGCGAAATTGCCTGTACCTGTGGAGACTCCGCCATACTAATGGGTGTCCCACACCAGGGTACACAAGGAAAATTTAGGTAAAACAAAAAGTTTCACAGACAATGACAACAAAACAAATCTTGCAAAAAAAAAAAAAAACAACACAGGGACAAACGTTGACTAAAATTACGCCACTTACTTTTGCACATCAACAAAACAAATATAGACACAAAAAGCGGTGAGGAAGGGAAAAATTAGAACATTTACAAACATGGACCCAACCACTTAGTCACATGGTAAGGAATGACAGTGATTGGTCTATGTGACATATAAAAAGTTTCGAGAATCACTACTTGGGTTCTGCAATTACAAAAAGAACTAGCTCAAAAAGGATTTACCATCATACAACAAATAATTCGACCTTGTAAGAGAAAATAAATTTTTATAAATGCAAAATAATTCCCTTATTTTAAAGCCAAACTGATGTCGGTTGTGAACTTGCTTAGAATTTCGTCATTTTTTCAGTAAAATAATAAACATTTTTTTATAAGAAAATAATCCTGTATGTTTGTGAAAAGGATTACGTTTTCGCCCAACTCAATGTTGACCAGAAGATAATCAAGTTCAAGTAAGTAATAAAAATATTTTTAACGTTCCTTTTGCAAAACTAACATCATGATTCAATACGTTTTAAAAGAAGATTGAATTTTGTTCAATGAATTTTGTTCATTTTTCGAGTATAAAAGCGGCGTTATTATTTACCGTAATCGTGCATATAAGCCGACCAGAGCTGCTCGGCCCGGTTGCTAGGATCAAAGTGTAGTACGCTGCCTTTGTGAGCTTCCGAGTCGGCGTCTGTCGAACTCTCTGCATTAGCAGAGAAGAACCCGGACGAAGCTTTCCCGAAGGGCAAGGTTTTGTTCGGGGAGGTAGACAGGGCCTGAACCCGTCTAGGCGGGTTCAAAGGCTATATTTTTGGTTTGGCCGAGCCTACAGGCTCGGAGATACCCACATTAATCCGGCCTTGTATCACATTCGGTCCTCGTGGGTGGATTGATAAATTATACCGTGCATATAAGCCGACCTAGTCTGGCGCCCTGTACATTTTTTCTTGCATAAATTTTAAACCGGCTAGAAAAATTACGTGTATAATGCAGCCAGTTGCCGAAAATGCACGATTTTTAACCTCTTCAAGTAATTACCTGTGTATAATGCAATCCCTTACTTTGTTTGCGTAAAACACTGATCATAAAGATTGGCACTTCACGATATTTCAGACGAGTCTTTTAGTAGCATTATGTTTTTAAAGCATTTGTAAACACATTGAAATTAAACGAAAAACCAGAAACGTGTAAAAGCAAAAATGATCCTGATATTTTCTTTCCCAGCAACTAATGTCCATATTTATTAAAAAATATCAACTGAAGTAAACATTTTCAAACAAAATATTAAATATTGCTGTTTTTAATTTATCTATTCTTTTTCTATTTTATTCTTCTTCTACAAACAAAATTTCTTGTAAAATTTTAATTTAATTTCTTCGATAATTTATCTTTATAAATTTTTTTTTTCAGTGTTCTAGTATTTTTTTTAAAGATTTCATCAAATTAATGTGGTTACAGTTGGTTTATTTTCTAATAAAGAAAATTATATTGTAACAACAGATGACTAAAAAGGGCGCTTATCAGTTTTTGTTTTTTTTAATCAATATAATTTCTGTTTGAAATACACCACTGTATTTTGCTTAGTGGAAATAGTAAATTTGAAATCCTTTAGCTTTTTTCACTAAAAGCTAAAATGAAAGCTTTTTTCATTTTTAAAATTCCTAAACCTGAGCTATCGCGAATTAGTGGAGGTAAAACTACTTAAAAAATCATTACCAGAATTTTTTTTTTTTTTTATAAAACGCCATGTTTATATAAGTACTGACAACTTTATTGAATTTCTAAAATGTATCGTTGTATCGTTTTTTGGGGTATTTAAAAAAAAAATTTTTTTTAAGTTTTTTTGCATCATTTTACTTTTCACCGTTAATTCTGATATTTTGCAAATCATGTTTTATCCTGTAAACAACTTCAAGGTAAATATTATACCGCTTGTCTACATAATATAGCATTTTTATTATTATTTTTGTTTGTTTCTCGGAATTGCACACAATTAAGAATTGATAGACTGTTTAATTTTCAGAAAAATTTACTACCTGAGCATTAGCGGAACTCTGGCGTAGTGGCTAAAGTACACAATGACCCCCTTCTTCAATTCCTGACCATAGACTGAAATATATCAAGATAATTCTTGTAAATTATTCTTTAATAATTGCTAATTACAATAAAATATCTTTTTAAAAATTTTAAAAATCGGAATTTCTTTAAAAAGCCAATCAAAGGGAGATAATTCAACCTGAGTTTGATGTAAGAATTACCTCCCGTATATTATAAATACCGTTTCTGAGCATGTAAAAAGCAAGTGACAAGTCTTATGGCTGATATATTAAAAGTAAATATTGACATACAAATATATTAAAACAAGAGAAGGAACTGCAGGGAAAAACAAATTACTTACGGAAAAATTTGAACAACAAAAAAAGGAAAGTAAAAGAAGCTAATTAGTTGTTGTTCCTCACTCTTCACAGCTCAAACGAGAAAAAAATACAACTAAAATTAGACGGAGTGGGGGGAATAGGTATAATTTTAAAAAATGAATTTTGTAAGTCGTACTGTAATGTTTGTGAAGAAAAGTCCATATAAAGATTTGGTAAAATAAACAAATTATAGACATTCAAATTATAACGGACATTAGAACAAATACTAACCAATTCAGACAAAATGAAAAGCTATTTTTTTTATTGACAATTATTAATAAGATAAAATATTCCTACTCAGTGGATACTAACTGGAAATAATTTTTTTTAATTAATTTACAATTTATAGAGAAATATCAAATTCTTAGTCTACAAAGTTACAACTTTTATACATTTTTTTTTTTTTTTTTATTATAAGCATTTCACCCCAAGCAACGCTGGAAGCCACTAGCATGCAAGGGGTTACATAGGATTTAGAATGAGAGCAGATAGGAGTGATAGAGGAAAGGATGAAGAAAAGGATAGTGGATAGATCAAGGCAACTGGAGATGTCTATTGACATTACATTTGAATAGTTGGAGATTATAGCTATCAGGGAAATAGGAAAAGAGAAGCGAGTTCCACAGGTGAGAGGTACGAGATATGAAGCTATTGGAGTAGAAGAGATGGCTACATTTAAGTTTCAACAGTGAAAGGGTGAGAGCAAAATGTCAGCCTCGTAGGACACTTGAATTCATTCATTATTTGATCATTAGTAATATTATACTCTTCAGTTAAACTTTCTTTTATTTCCATTAAGCAATGATTTTCCAAGCATAGCTTAGATTTGGCTTTAAAGATGAAAATAGAGGGCACCCAGTGAGGATCAAACCAACTATTCACTCATAATTGTTCTAGTGAGACAAGCTTGGTCCAGGTGTCCTTATTTCTTTAAAAATTTGCATGGAGTCTGGTATCTACAGTTCAGTTTGTGTATTAGCATAAACAGGAGACATCATATCAAATGGTCAGTCAAAATACAAAATTGAGGGCATGAGTTGGAGTAAAAATTGTCATAAAAAATGACTTCCATTATCAAGTCTATTTTTGGTTACAATTTTTTTCATCCACTTTTAAAGTTAGCCAAACAGAATATTTAAAACAGATTCTGTTAAGAATTAAAAAAGAAAAAAAAAAAAAATACTCTTGTAAATACATATTTTTCTTACCAACCACGCAATGGTCTATAAAATTACAAAACTCTTGAAGCAATATTCACTCAGTTTTACTAATGATATGAAAATAAGTAGTAGGTATACATTATATATATATATATATATATATATATATATATATATATATATAAAGTAGAGAGAATCCCCAACTATTTTTGTTGTAATGTTGATTTTTTTTTTTTTTTTTTAAATATATTATGCTGTCAGGTTTATATAAAGTTTGGCTGGGTCATTGAATGTGATGGGTTAAATTAACGTTATTGATGGCCAGCTTTCCTTATTTTGGGCCTTCAGCCACATTTATGAACATATGCATGAATAAATATATTCTCTGACATCAAGGTATTAGGTTGGTGCAAAAATAATGTCGTTTTCTCACATAGTAACAGATATAACGACATTATTTTTGCACCAACCTAATAGGTAGCAGGTTTTCTTTAAGTCCTTTTATATATATATATATATACTCAACTCTCACCCCATCAAATTCAGTGTAATAGGGTCAAGCAGATTAATTTCTAGGCAACTGCCAGCATGATGCCAGCACATGAGATTTGATTATGGTGGCAAAGGTTTTGTGCAGAACCAAATACAGAGAGACCCTGGTACACTACATGCCACAGGGTTCCCAAATGACCCTTCAGATTTTGAATTCAGACCAGTTGTTATCCAAGGCTATAGAACCCAGTCTCTCCTGCTATTTACCTATAGCTCAAGGGAGAAGAGGATTCACATCTTTCCCAAGGGCACTAGCACGTAAGTGAATGTAATAGATTCAACTGGAATTTGAACTGCTCAGTTTTGGGAGTTAGATGACCAGATGTAAGGGGTGACGTTGTCACAGAAATTGTCTGACTGCCATGACTGGGTTCTCTTGCTCAAGGGATTTGATGTAGGCTTCAGTATTGAGTCTGAGGCCCTTTTGGAAGATGAATGGAGGCATAATGTTGCCATCACTATTGATCACTCCAAACACGTTTGTAATTGCTATTAGATTCACCCAACTCTTTCTGAATCCTCTACACTGTCTTCAGACTGACACTCAGACACACTGAAATGTTCCTATTGGAGCTTCCACTGTGAATGCCAAGCAGTACAGCATGTTTCTTCCAAATTTCTGGTGGGGTGAATTGCATCATGGTGCTCTTTTTCTCACAGACAGTGCCCAACTGACCCTACTATAGTGTGCAGTCAACAAAAACAATGTGTATGCGTGAAATTAAACTATAAAATGGTGACAATTTACCCATTGCACCCTATGTGTATGAATGTGCATGTGTTTTTATATATATATATATATATATATATATATATATATATATATATATATATATAATTTTAAAGAAATGAAAATGTGTGGCTTAATATTACATGACATTTATAAAAGCGACCGGTTTCATTCCCGCTCTTCAAGCCTCTATGGGAGATTTAACTTAGATTAACACAACAAGGAAATGTGTAATGAAGAGGAGGACATGTTGTTTGATTCTCATGTCCAGGCATTGAGTATTTCTCCCTAAGGGAGAACATGTTCCCACTAAGATCAGGAATCCCCACCTTATCTTTGAATGGACTTGTCTCAAATACTTATGGTTCCACCATATGTGAGCACCTCTTAAACAACAGAGGCTGTGCTGCTAATTTTAGTGCTGCTGGTTCACTGTTGTTTCCCAGTCACACTCTTTATTTCATCTCAAAGTGCTGGAGGCAATTTATATCGGGTCCTGCAAACCTTCCCTGTGTAAACTGCATGAATGTTTGTTGGGGCTTGTTATTTGTCTAGCTCTTTGTGCTCATATTTTCTTTTTCTCCTCTTCATTACATATTACACATTTTCCTGTTCTTTTAATGTAAGTTAAATCTCCTGTAGAGGCCTGAAGAGCAGGAGTGAAAATGGTTGCTTTGCTTTTAAAAATGTTATGTAATATTAAGCTACACACTTTCATTTCTTTAATTAGATTTTGTACCTTTAAAAATATTTTCAAGTATGTATATATATATATATATATATATGTATATATATATATATGTATATATATATATATATATATATATATATATATATAATATGCAGTGAGATATAGACTGTCAACATGAATATATATTGTTTTGGTGATTGCTGTTAATTGTTGCCTGCCTTGTTTTGTCAGTGAAGATGTTTATTCCTAATCCCCTTTATAGTAAGGTGATGTTACAGCTGATTTCAAAAGAAAGAAAAAAAAAGACCAAACTTTGCTATTGTGTCAAAAACAAAGAAATAAACATCTAACAATTTGAATAGAATTTAATAACTGTTGAATACTGAATTGAATAATTAAACAAAGGTTGGTAATGAACGATAATACTTAGTGCAAGAACAACAAATATAAGATTCACCAACAGCACATAGAAGTAGTAGTCAACTGTTAGAAGTAAGTCAAGTGAATACCACAATGAATCTCTAACTCTAGACCAACATACAGTATTCACTAGTGTATTTATGGGAAAGGGGGGCATCATCTGTTATGCTACAACAATAACCAAATGCACCCTGATTATAAACAGAATGAAAAATCAATTAAAAACATAATATCACTCAATGATCATAACAAACACATTTATCATCATCTACTAAAAGTTTAAAACATCTAACTTAACTTTTACTACACTGCAGGCGACAATAGTTGCTGTAAAGTTCTCTCCTTTGGCTACTCTAGGCGTATTCTGTCACCTTGAGACGGTTGCTATAAACACTTGTCAACTGTTATTTCCCATGGGCAACTGCCGATCTCTCAAAGAAAAATGCCTGATGCGCAGGAGAGCGCATAACTCTTTGGGTACAGATCTATGTTCTCCCAATATCGATGGATGCCATAAACAAGACATTTGAGAAAAATTGAAAAGGATAAGTGTTGTAACCTAGGGAAGCTTAATGAATAGAATAATCAAACTAAGGTTGGTAATGAACAATAATACTTAAGACAAGAACAACACATATAAGATTCGCCAACAGCGTGTAGAAGTATTTAACTGCTGGAAGTGAGTCAAATGAATTCCACAATGAGTCTCCAACTGCAGGATAACTACCAACCGCTCCACGCAGTCAGATGTGGTACAAGGCCAAATTTAATGTGTAGACTCAGCCAAAAATTCTCTGCAGACCCCGTATAAAACAGGGCCGGGTAGCTGTTTCTTGAGACAAGACTCTGCTCTTTGACATAGCCTCGTGTGGAGATCCTCTCTGCCTTTGGGCAGAGCGTTTGACCAGCATAGCTGGAGACAAATCTCCAACTGTTATATTTAACAGACCACCCCCCCACCATGAGGGATGTATGTGGAACAAGGCCGAGTTTACCATGAGTTCTTCGAGCCCATAGGCTCGGCCCCAAATATTCCCTTTTTGAACCTGCATAAACAGGTTCAGGGTCAGTCTACCTCCCCGAACAAGACTCTGCCCTTCATCATAGCCTCGTCCAGGTTCATCTCTACCTGAAGACAGAGAGTTCGACTGTTTAGCTGGAACAGATTGCAGCTAGTCTAAAAGAATATAATATTCTTTTTACAAGCAATTTTCCAAGCATAGCTTAGATGTGGCACAAGGCCGAAAGTATGGGGCACCCCGTGATGATTGAACTCACAACTCATTTGTAATTGTTCTAGCAAGACAAGCTTGATAACCATTACACCGCCTCGGGGTGCTCACAAATCTCCAACTATAGACACATACAGTATTGACTACTGTATTTATGTGAATGGGGACATACCCATTATCATCCATAGGTATGCTACAATAATAATAATAATAGTAAAAATGAAGTGAAAGAAAACTTTCTTAAAATAGTTAAAGAGTTCATAAAAGGTTGATTGAACTAAAGGTTGAGAACACAAATGTGTTTGTATGTATGGATATGTGAATGTATGTAATATGTAGGTATAGATGTCTGATGCTCAACTCTACGAGAGCATCTCTTTGCGACTGCTTGGTCTCACATTGACTGCTAACCTGAGATGGAACAAAGACATTGAGTCAATAGCTTTGTCCAACACAAGGGAAGTTGGCTCACTGTGCCATGCCAGGAAGTTTTTCTCGCCAAAGTCAATCTTTAAAATCTGGAGTATTGCTGCCATATATGGTCTGGAGCCCCTTCTGTTTGACTCGAGGTCCTTGATAAAATCCAGAGACAGATATCCAATGTAATTTGCCCTGATCTGGCATCTCATCTGCCGTAGCTCTCTCACAGACATGCTGTCACTTCTCTCTGTCTTTTTTACAAATACTTTCATGGTAACTGCTCCGATGAGCTGCTTTTGCTGGTTCCCAGACTTCATGAATTTAAGCGTTCAACTAGGCTGGAATCTCACTCACCCTTTCACTGTCGAAACTGTTAAATGTAGCCGTCTCTTCTATTCCAATAGCTTCATGTCTTTCACCTCTCACCTGTGAACTCCCTCCCCTCTTCCTGTTTTCCTGATAGCTATAATCTACAACTATTCAAATGTAATGTCAATCAACATCTCTAGATGCTTTGATCTATCCCCTATCCTTCTCTTCATCCTTTTTCTCTATCATTCCTATTTGCTCTCGCTCCAACTCTCTGTAACCCCTTGCATGCTAGTGGCTTCTCACCTTGCTTTGGGTGAAATGCTTAAAAAAGAAAATATAAATCTGTATGTTGAATGGAAATACATGAGAAGTCTCTAGACTTATCAAAAGCCTTGATCCTAAGAAAACCACTGGTCCAAACAAAATTCCAGTGGTTGTCATTAAGAATATCAACCCGGAATTATCCCCAGTCCTAGCAAAGTTATTCAACTGCTGCTCGAAGGAGAAATCCTTCCCAAACCTGTTGAAAGTGTCAAGTGTATGCCTGATTTTTAAGAATGTGGACATGCAATCTTCACCCTCCCAGTACAGACCCATGAGTATCATCAGTTTTTGAGGCCATTATCAATAAGAACATTGTCAAGCACATAGAAAAGAACAACCTCTTCAGTAACAACCAGTATGTGTTTTGGTTAGCCTGATCCAATGCTGAATGTCCCAACTACCATAATTCAAAGAATCAGTAAGGCTCTTGATGACAAACACACCTCGAGGACCATAACACTAAGTATCTCAAAGGCTTTTGACAAAGTATGACACAAAAGATTACTACACAAGTTCTCCAGTTATGGAATTACTGGAAGGTTCTTCTTGATCATATCTATCTTCAGGGACCTACCTGTTAGGAAGGATTTTATCAATAGCCAGTCCTCTAGAGACCTAGAGGTCACTCCTCAGACCAACCCCCTTTTTGATCTACATAATTGATCTGCCTCAGATATACTCAGATCATTTGTAAGCATCTATGCCAATGATACGACAATATACAGGTACATCTCTGAAACTCTCGATGGTCAGAGATTAGTGACTGATCTCTCTTCCAATCTTGCACAAACTACCCAGTGGGGTAAAAACTAGCGGGTTACATTCAATGTCTTGAAGACAAAGCTAGTTACATTCCATCACCTATCTGACCCCGAACTACCACCAATAAAGATGAATGGAGGTCCTCTTAGAGATGCACTGTGCCTCTAAAGACTGTTGAACCTGAAATTGACACTTTGCCTCAAGTGGAACATGTGATCCATTGCTAAGGATGCAGATAAAATGTTCAGCTCTCTCTACTGCTCCAGTAAGTACTTGACCCCCCCCCCACTTTTACTATTCTCTACCTTCACAAGAGCTACATCAGGCCATATCATATATTGCTATATTTGGGTGGGAGCTGTCCAGACATCACTCTCTAGGCTTGATAGTTCAAAAACATCTCCAAGCCCTTGTGGGTGACAAATTATTCTCCACCCTCTTACCTCTCTCTCACAGGTGGGGTGTGGCAAGCTTCTCACTGCTCTATCACTTAGTCAGTTATGTGTCATATGTGATACATGCTTAGGCAGTCATGTATGTAATTCCTGCTACTGACAGTAGAATATCTTACTGTGACAGGTAGATAGCACTCCATAAACATATAGAAGGTAGTCCATCTTTGAGAAGAAAAACTCAAATGAAACCAGAAGTAAACGATTTAAATCAACTGCCACTGGAATACAGAATGACAGTCAAGTGAGATGGCATTACATGATAAACTATGTATTTGGCTTTTACATCACCTTCACAGAGCATAATATGCATATCGGTGAACATGGTCCAGCAACACTATCAGTAAATCTGTTATGGCAACTCTCTATATAGAAATGGTGAACCATAGATGGGTAGTAACCTGTTGAATGACAAATATGAGTATCATGAACACCCAAATTAATCCATCAGACATTCACTTAGATGAAAATACTCTTGCAAAAGGTATGACTCCTCTCTTTTCCCTCTACTTATGAGTTAAATAGCAAGACAGGCTGGATTCTATAGCTTTGATTGGCAACTAGTCTACAGATGGTGACAATAAAACCATCTATCTCCTAGCAAGCCTGGGCCACCCATAGGGATACATTGTCCCATGAAAACACAGTGACTGATATTTTTCAGTCCTGTTGTGCATTCTGCTACAGACATTAAAAGCGTTTATTTCTGATGACTGCAGCGCTTCCGAAAAGTTTTCATTGCTGATCATCCTGTTCATCTCTACCTTACATTTTTAAAGCATCATAATTAGCAATTTCAAGGGACAAGTCAGCATTCTTTAAATGCTTAACCCAGTTTTGGAAAATATGGTCAGATATCATTTCATTTCCTTCCATTTTATAAATCCTGTTGGCAGTTTGAGCTGCTTTGGAAACCATTTTTAAATTAATGCCTCAAATTTGCCTGAAACTCGACTCTTGTTTCCTCCATTAAAACATCTGAAATAAGACACAGCTGATTTGAAAAAAAAATGGAATAAAAAATAAAATAAAGTTCAAATAAGTCTGGTCCGGTGCAACTCTGACCCAAATTTCAAGACTGATTGGGGGCTCCAGGCAGTGCTTTGTGACCCCTATCATCTTATCAACATTTCCTTTTTTCTACCTATATTTATATCGACTATTTATTACACTATGCACAACTATTAGGTTGGTGCAAAAATAATTTCGTTTTCTCACATAGTAACATATGTTAGAAAACGAAATTATTTTTGCACCAACCTAATATTAAGGGATGAAAAATATTCACAGATTTTGATGTCATCCTGAAGTCATTTTTCTTTTTTTTTTTTTTTTTTTTTTTTGTTGAAATCCATGAATCTTATGATACATGTTGAAGAAAAACACTGTTTAAAATTCACTATTTTTTATCCTTAATGTTGAATATGTTAAAATTATTCAACTTTTTAACAAGAAAAATCACAAGTTGATGTTAAAAATTGCTACAAAACATTAAGCTGGAATAATCAGTTATGAAATATGAGTAATTTGTATTTATTTTTAATTTTTCTAGTTGAATTGTTCAACTGTATTGCATACATTATTGTACATAATTAAGTTAGAATAAAATTTATATTTTATATGAATATTACTTGAAAATTGAGATGAAGTGGGGGGGCTCTATATCATAGATTCGGTGGGGATATCTTGCATTGGGCAGGTATCATATTTTCAGCGAGCACACAAGTCGTTTGCACTGGCCCTGGTTAAAGTCCAGATAAGGTTAAAATAAAATAATAGTAATGATACTTATTGATATAAGTAAAAAAATTATATAATTCACTATATATCAAGGCAAACAGAATTTCTGCCAATAACATTCAATAGTTATTGATTGCTATAATAATAATATACTTGTGTGTGTGTATATATATATATATATATATATATATATATATATATATATATATATAATAGTAACAGATATTCGAGGATACCCATCTATTGGATGGCTAGCCAATCCCTATTGCAGACTCTCACTCAGACACATTTGTGCTTGATCAACACACACAGATCTCACCTTTGGTTTATACTGCAACTATGCTAAGCAGGCCTTAGTTACAGTTAGAGAGAGCAGATTTTCTAAAATGATCAACAATTTGAACAACACCAGCATCTGTCACAATGACTTGTGACTTTGTGCTAGCACAGCTATCAACAGCCCCAAGTGTTCCATCTACCCACAAGGCTTGGGTCAACCTGTGGTATGGTTTTCAGGCACTTTCCAAAGGTGCTGCATGCTGGGTTCATTTCCCCTTCAGACCAATAACATCAGGGAGTCTCCTTCCTGACAAATTGACCATGGTGAGATTTGAACCGGTGTCTCATGGTCAGAAAGTGAACTTTCTAACCACTCAGATGTGTGTATGTATATATATATATCTATATATATATATATATATATATATATACATACACACACACACCCCCAAGTATAGGATTGCTGTATACGGAATAAATTACAATAACCAAAAAATACTATTCTTAAAATAGTGCTCAATAAAGAGTAGAGAAAATATAATTATTTATTCAAAAATTATAGCACAAATATGTTATGAAATCATTACAAAAATAGCCATTTTGTTTCAACATTTCTGCTCCTTTATCAAGTGATGCTGTTAAATGTAGAACTTACAGAACTGTTAAAATAAAATGACTGTTTTTGTAGTGATTTTATAACATATTTGTTATAATTTTTGAATAAATAATTATATATATATATATATATATATATATATGATAGTATTAATATATGCGAGTCATAGATAGTCTCTAAATGTGTACACATATGCGGTACATGCATAAGGGGAGCTGAAAAGCTGTGGCTTAACGAAGAGGTGCTAATAAAAAGAAAAGTATATTTGGTTAGAAAGCAGTCTTGGATGAGAAGTTTTCCACACCCACTTCTAATAAATATTGGGGTAAATGTCTGTAAAAAAAAAAAAAAACTTTAAATAAATCTTAATTTATGTAAAACTAGTATTAATAGAATGAGTCAAATATAATCTTTAGAAAAAATTCTAATGTTTGGTCAGTTTTTTGGAAGACAGTCTGAGAACTTTCTAATATCTCCTTGTCATAAGCTTTGGAGTAAAGGTCAGTAAAAACATTATACTCACTTACTTCTTCCTTCCTGTTCCCTTACAATCCTACTCAGTAAGGCTCTACCTTGAGTGGCTCTTGGGGGAACTATTAAGAAAGAAAAATTTCTTCAGATAATTCTTAATATATATAAAAATAGTATTAATAGTATTAGTCATAGTTTTTAGATGTGTCCTTGTATGAGGAGAAACTGAAAAGTTCTTGACCCAACCAAGCTATAAAGAAAATTGAAGACATGATTAAACATTTTTTATAGTCTGTTGTAAACTTGGGCAAGGATTGGCATGCTAACTTTAACTGTCTCAAAAATGAAACTGCTCTCTATTAATCACATGAGAGAACCCTTTCTGCCTTCCATCAGCATGGCTGATGCTAACCCTTAACTGGCACAAGCGGTAACCATTAGCTAATGAGGGTTTACTGAGGCATGGCTTATGCTGTAGGTGAAATGATATTTCTTCTCATTTTAGACAGAAGTTGCTCATGCTCCGGGGTTTCGAAGCCTGCATCAGCACCTTTCTCATTATACTAAACAGGCTGGGTCAGTTAATTGCAATGTCAGTCATTATCTACTGTATTGATTACTCTTCTGTCACCTTGATAATGCTTCTCTTTTTTTTTTTTTTCTTATTCTTTCACACTCAGTAATTCCCTTGTGTCTTAGTGGCTTTACTGCCTTGCATGGGGGGATATGATTAAATAATAACAAAAAATAAAAGCTGCGAATATTAATTAACCTCATTCTGTATTTAACTACAGTGTAACCCGGATATAAGAGTGTTCGGACTGGAGAAGAAGTCTCTTATATCCGGATTTCTCTTATATCCGGGTTTGGTCTATTTTATATACATTAACACAGGCTCTAATTTAGGACCATAGAAAATCTCTCTTATATCCGGGTTACACTGTACTTACAAAAGTTTCTATTTGATTCATGATTAACTGAATTGAGATGGCACGTAGAAGTCAAGGTGAATTCCAATCTTCATACTTTGGAAGGTTCTTGGATCATCTGAGCGCCTTCACTGATAATTCATGTGCTCAAGCACAAGGTGTTTATCCCCCTAATGCCAAACCCATTCAGGAATATCTAAACTCTCAGCAGTATACAACCACTTTCTCAGATCGATGATTAAAATTGACTCTAAGTGACTGAAGCCTGTAGGTCTTAGCAAGGTCCATCCTTTATCAAACACCATAGACTGACATTACCAAATCACAAACAAAGAACTGTACCAAATAACAAACTACATCACTTGAGGCCATTAAACAGTGCCAACGACTAAATTAGTAAGCACATGTATCTTGAAGAGAAAATAACGACAGAGTAAAGATATTGATGTTCGATGTTATAATAAAGAAAAGGCCAGGAAGTCCTGATCAATACTGAAAAGAGCAATAGCAGTAAACTTGAGAAACTTATTTAAATGGTTTTAATAGAACGTTTTTATAAATCTTAACCAAAAGTAGCACTGGTGACATGGTCAATGAATGTTGAATGTTTCTTTATAAGGAAACAGCTAATTTTTGTGATGTCAATGAAGACTTGTTGCCACTTTTGTAATGCCAGCAAATATTCGTTGTCACCTTTGTAATGCTCACGGTAGTAGAGACTTTATAATTAGTTACAACTATAGTAACACCGTTGAACAATACTAGTATCAGATGCCTTCAAATAACGCTCGCACTAATAGTACTTGCTTGATAATACTCACTCGGATAGTAATCTGTATAGTGATCTGAATAGAGGAATAGTACATTAAATAGAGAATAGCAGTCCATATAGTATAGAGGATAGAATAGAAATGGTGATCATATAGTAAGAGAGGATAGAATCGAGATAGCGATCAATTAGACATCACACAAATTCCTACTTATGCGTTTCCTTTATGGTGATATTGTCTACTTAATTCAATCATGGGATCAACTGTGTTTGCTCACTGGTGATCTACGTTCAACCTCAAGTGTTAGCAGAGAAATTTTATTCCTATATAACACTAATATTACCATTACCAAGAAATACCGAAGAATTATATAAGTATTATCATATGGAAAGAATTAAAATTATTGTTGGTTCTAATCATACAGGGAATGACTGCAAAATATCACCATAAAGGAAACGCATAAGTAGGAATTTGTGTGATGTCTAATTGATCGCTATCTCGATTCTATCCTCTCTTACTATATGATCACCATTTCTATCTATCCTCTATACTATATGGACTGCTATTCTCTATTTAATGTACTATTCCTCTATTCAGATCACTATACAGATTACTACCGGTGAGTATAGTACGGTGTTACTATAGTTGTAACTTATTACTGTTAATTTGCCTTACATATATTGTTTGCTTGATTTTCTATTATTTTTAACCTGTTTTCTTGTAATTGTCTTTGTCAATTCTGTTTGTTGTGTAGTTCTGCCTTTTATTTACATTTAACCATAGCCAATCATTCTACAATTACCATTTGTACCACATTCCATTCGAATGGGTATATGGATAAATGTCGATTTCCGTTGGCCAAAATCTAAATAAATCTTCCAAAGTTCTTTCTCTCACCTTTGTCTTTGTTATGTTTGCAATTTGTTCTGAGAAAAGGTGAACTATTCCCTCAGGATGATTCTAGACAGCATGTTTCTTTGAACAGACAAAAATTTTTACAGCTTAACTTGGAAGTTTTCTCTCATCTGTCATATCCACCAGATGTTGCATCTTTTGATTAACTGGTTTTCAGAGAATTCTTTGAATGAAAAGAATTAAATTCCTTGGAAGACTACAAAAAGCACTTTGAGCAGTTCTTTGTTGAGAAAGATTAAAAGTTCTACGAAAATGGAGTTAGAAAATTGGCTTATAGCTAGATGGATGGCTAAAGAGTAAATTTGCTGTTCAATAAACTGAATGGTGAAAATAAAAAATTGTCTTTTAGCTTCTTTTTTTTTTTTTTTTTTTTTTTTAACCTCATAAAGCGAACACATTTTTTTCCTAAAAAGTGTCTACTTGGACTCAGTGGATACAAACTGAACAATAACTGAACAGTACTAAAAATAAGGATTAGATAAGATATCCTTAGACATAAGCAGTGTATGAGAACAATCTACCCTTGTAGAATAAACGGTTCAGTTTGGAATTGAATGTAGGTTAACTTATAGGAAATTTGGTTGCACAGGGCTTCTTTTTATATTTGTGGAGTGAGTAGCCAAATGTAAAATAAGTAACAGAACTGACAAAGTTTACAATAACAGCAAGAAAAAAGAAAACGGAACAGAGCAAAAACATATAAAGCAAACAAACAATATATTTGTGATAAACATGGCAACAAAGATGAGGACAATAGTCCAAATAATGTAAATAGTGTACATAATACCTCATCTCAGAAATATAGACAGATATTGAAGGGCCAAAACGTAATAAATATGGCAACAAATATGAGGACAATAGTCTGAATAATGTAAATAGTGTACATAATACCTCATCGCAGAAATATAGAGAAATACCGAAAGGCCAAAAAGGTTGTAATAAATATGGCAACAAAGATGTGGACAATAGTCCGAATAATGTAAATAGTGTACATAATACCTCATCTCAGAAATATACAGATATTGAAGGTCCGAAACGTAATAAATATGGCAACAAAGATGAGAGCAATAGTCTGAATAATGTAAATAGTGTACATAATACCTCATCTCAGAAATATAGACAGATATTGAAGGGCCGAAATGTTGTAATAGATATGGCAACAAAGATGAGGACAATAGTCCAAATAATGTAAATAGTGTAAATAATGGCAAAATGTTCACAAACTAAGAATTGGTGTTAAAACAACAAAACTAGTTTGGACAAGTAAACGTAGCATTCTGACTTCAAGACAAGACAGTTCGAGACTGAGTGAGATGAAACCATGAATTGGCCTATTTTATTGCCTAGGAAAAAATCCCAGAACGCATTTGTGTGCTTCTGCCTATAGAAAGGGAGAGGAAAGTATTTTTGCAGACATTCCTACTGGTCTGAAACCAACAGCACCACCTCAAACTAATGAATGAGGGCACTCATTTTACCGCCACTAATTTCCCCCTTTTCTCTGGGGTTAATTTCACATGTTTAATTTGATTATTAATTAGATGAGTTTCAAAATTTTCAGAACGTCCAAATTCCAGGCAATAATAAAAATGATAGTTTGAAAGCATTTCCACATCCTTGTAGGTGACAAACTATTTTTCACTTTCCAACCTCTCTCTCACAGGGGTTGATATGGTGGGCCTCTCACTGCTCTATAACTACTTCCATGGAAAGTGCTCGGACAAACTACTTTCCCTAGTTTCACCAGGTCTAACCTTCACAACAAGGACCCACTATGCCACTTATATTGTAGAAAATCACTCACATTCCCTCTGTATTCCATTAGTGAGAAGTAAGTTTCATTCAAGTAGCTTCTTCCTGCAAAACATTGCTCTGTGGAACAGATTCTCAAGAGGATGTTTCCCCTACCACTTCAATCGTGTTCAAGTCTAGAGTTAATCGCTATCTTCCCCTCTTATCTGTATAAACTACTCCTTAACATAACTCTTTTTTGAGTGGTCACCAGGCTTAGTATAGATTGAACCTTCCTGTCAAATTTGCCTGTAGATCGTATAGCTTTCATTTCAGTGTTATACTAAACTATTCCCACAAATCTCTCTGTATTATGATAATGATGGTTTTACAATAAGTTCCCAGTTAAGCATTTAAATTACAGAGTAGAATGGGCTCTCTAACCTTGGCTGGCAACCAGTCTAATAGAAGCATATTGATATTGGTATGCGAATTAATAACATGAGATTAATCTCTCATATTTAATACTAGTCATCTTTGACTAAGATTTCTTTCATCTTAATTTCACTTGATTTTTATTACATTACTAGTATTAGTAGTACAGTGTAACCCGGATATAAGAGAAAACCAGATATAAGAGACTTCTTCTCCGGTCCCGACAACTCTCTTATATCTGTGTTACACTGTAATATTATCTTGAATTTTATTATTTGATGGACCTCACATTCTCATCTAAAATGCCTGAAAGACTGCCCTCTTCCTCTCTGGTGTAAGTGTGAGTATATATAACTCTGATACAGATCTTTCCCACACTTGCAACCCAGGTGCAGCTGGTTTAGTCATATGAATCTGTATTTGGTGGTTGGTAGAGGTTTTGTAGTGTTGGGCCCCATATCATAGATTCAACAGGGAAGGGCATGATATCCTTGCCCTGGCTGGGAGAATACCTCAGGTCAACTCTGCACCTGGTATCTCTGAGTAATGCTGTGTGCAAAGTTTATTCCAACATTATCTGGGTTGAGATATATACTACAGAAAGATTATTTTGAATTGAAAACCACAGAGAAGGCAATAGGAAACCCCTCGACTATCTTCCCAAGTCATGGCTATTCAGACATCGTAAAGAAAAGAAACCTATAGAGAACCTTAATCTCTTACATCCTGAATGGATATGGCATTAAAATTTCCAATTGGCATATTGGAAATGTATTTCCACAAATATTTAAATATGGTATTCTAATAAATATATTCTAAATTCATCCAGAATCTCTCTGATATGTTTATAAGTCTACCATTTGTCCTTGCTTTTAATATTGCTGTCACATCTGGTTTGGTGCTTCTGCTATGTATTAAGAGGTTCTTGATAAAATACAAAGAATCTTCTATCTTATTGGACCTGGTATCTTGACTTAAGTCACTTTCCCACCATTGTAATGTAACTTATGCATTTTCTATAAATACTTTCATGATAAATGCTCTGATGAACTCTCTTCTATGGTACCTAGATGCTATAAATTTAATTGCATTACTAGATCAGCACAGTGGAATAATGGATAATAGGTTGGATTGAGGAATCGGAGAGCTGAGTTTGAATTCCAGTCAAATCCATTACATTCACTTATGTGCCAATACTCTTGGAATAGGTATAAATCCTCTTCTTCCTCCAGCTATGGGTAAATAGCAGGACAGACCAAGTTCTGTAGCCTTGGATGGCAACTGGTCTTCTGCAGAAAGAAAAGGCAACCTACTGCAGGAAAAAATCTGCCTCGTCAGTCATGTATCGAAAGACACATGATTGCCTAAGCATGTATCACGTATGACACATAACTGTTTGTGTTGTCTCTCGTTCAGGTGGATGTGTAGTCATAACAACATAAATAAACCTAGTTTGATAAAGTCTTAATGGTTGATATGTTACAAAAACTTTTTCCAGTTTATTATATATATATATATATATATATATATATGTGTGTGTATGTGTGTATTTTTTAAAATATCAAATGGAAATTTTGTTTCATAAAAATTTTTCAAATATCACTCACTTTTTTGAAAACTGTATTTTCAAAATAAGACTGCATCTTACACACCAAAAATACTGCAATTTGCATTTTCAATGATTGACTTGTTTGGAGTGGGTTCAGTGGCCCCTTACCTAATCTTTGATCTGAGTTTTGTATCTATTAGGTTGATGCAAAAATAATGTCGTTTTCTCACATAGTAACATATGTAAGAAAACGACATTTTTGCACCAACCTTATATTTCGCTCTTATTTAAGACAAGGTCATGAGTTGAATGTCAAGTCTAAAATGGCTTTTCCTGTAGAAATGATGCTATCATTTTTCTTGATTTTTAATCTAACGTTCTCTTCTTGCTGAACGCTAGGTGACATGCTATATCCCTGATACCTATTATGCTTGTGGGCAAGACAAAGCTTATATCACTGATCCAATAGTTATTAGATGCTTGAGCAGACTTGACAACTTTGTTTTTTTTTTTTTTCCTCTTGTATCTGTTATTTTCTTTTTTTCTTTTCTTATATCTTTTTAATCATTTTTCCCCTCCTTTTCTTTCCTTTTTTTCTGTTTGTAATATTAGGTTGGTGCAAAAATAGTGATGTAACAATGTTTTTTGACGTAAAAAAATACGTCAAAAAACGACATTACGTCATTATTTTTGCACCAACCTAATATTTTTTCTATAGTAACTATAATTTTTTTGTTCTAAAATTTCTTTATTTCATTCTTAACTCATTCCCCCATAACTTATTTTCCCTTTCTTTCCTCTTTGTATATTTTTTTTGTCGGTTGCCATAACTTATTTATTTTTCTTCCTTTCAGAATGCTGAACCCACTGTTTTGTGTTTCATTTTTTTTTAGTCTTATTTCTCTTATTTTCTATTGATATATTTTTATAGTAGTCTCTCTCTCTCTCTCTCTCTCTCTCTCTCTATATATATATATATATATATATATATATATATATATATATATGTATGTATTTATAGTAGTCTGTATTATTAGTAATATAATTTTTCTTTCTTTTCATTCTCAACTTTTTCTTTCTATTTTTCCTTCATTTCTTAATCTTTTTCTTTATTTTCTATTCATATATTTTTCATTTGACATTATTTATTTCTTATATTTTTTATCACAATTCCTTTTTCCATTTTTTTTTTTTTTTGCTAACTTTTTTTCTCCTTTATTTTCCATCTTTATATTTTTCTTTGTTTTAATTTTTTTCATTATTAACTCATTCTTCTCTTTTTCTTGCTTTTTCTCTTTATTTTTAGTCGAATATTCTTTTCCAATAGTAACCATCATTCTACACTTTTCTTCTCTCTTTTCTATTTATTTGATATTTGCTTTCACATTACTCGTTTTTTTTACTGATGTATTTTTCATTTCCATTCACCTTTAAATTTTGTTCTTTCTCTCTTGTTGGTTGCTTTCTTGCATTTATTTATTTAGCTTTCTATTATCTCTTAGTTTCTTCATTCTGCTTTTCTCTAGTCAAAAGCTATTTTTTCTTTCTCCTTCACTTATTTTTCTTTTTTTTCTTTTTCCCTATCCTTGCATTTTTCTCCTCCTCCTTTTGTACCTTTTGTCTTTTCTCATTTTCCTTTTTCATACTTTTTGTCTGTTCTTTTCTACAACCATATCCTTTCTTTCTTTCTTTTTTTTTTTTAAACTTTTATTCCCTTCTTTTTTAAACTTTCTATTTCATCCTTTTCATTTTGATTCATCCCAAGATCACCCCCACCCATTTACCTGCATTCTTCTTGTCCACTATTCTCTCTTCCTTCTAGTTTTATCTTTCTTCCTCCTCCTCTTATTTTCTTCCCTCTTTCTTACATTTACATCTTCTTTCCCCTCTTCCTTCTACTCCAATTTTCTTTTCTCAATAGCAATACAGTCTTGAACTGGCAAATGTTCTTCCTTTCAAGTGACCACAGTGTCTAGCCAGATTAAATTCTTCCAAATATCAGCAGTTCTGCACAATCCCCCACAGCAATGGTACTGAACTTATTATCAGCAAAGGCCAGAATTGATGTAAGAAAGGTAAGAGCGGATGTTGTATTCCTGTACACTGTTGGAGAATAGGGAGAGAAGGGGAGGGGGGCAGGGGGGGGGGCTAAAGTAAGAAAATTCAAAGTAAACTCTACTTACAATAGAAAGAAGACTGAAAAACAAAATTAATAATAATAATAAAAAAAGGAGTAACAAGAAAAGGAAGGAAAGGAAAGTGAGCAGAAAAAATAGAAGAATAAGTAAATAAAATAAGATGAAAAAGAGGGAGGGAATAAAATGGAAGAAAAATAAAATGAGAAGAAAAAGAATAAAAAAAATTGAAAGGAAAAGAGTGCAAAAAAAGAATGAAATGAAAAAGTAACAAAGGAAGAATGAAATGAAAAAGTAACAAAGGAAGAATGAAATGAAAAAGTAACAAAGGAAGAATGAAATGAAAAAGTGAAATAAGAAAGGAAAAAAATTGAAAGAAAATTAAGTAGTGTAAAATAATAAAATGAAGCAAATAAGAAAAAGGAAAAAAAATCAATGAAATGAAGTCGAAGAAAAAATGAAAAGTGCAAAAAGAGTGAAATGAAAAAGTAACAAAAAGAAAAAGAAAAAGTAAAAGAAATAAGATCAATGAAGAGAAAAAGTAATATAAAGAAAAAGTAAAATAAAGAAAATGAAGAATAAACAGAAAATGAAAAAGTAAAATAAAAAATGAAGAAAATGAACAAATAAAATAAAGAAAATGAACAAAATGAACAAATAAAATAAAGGAAATGAAGAAAAAATGAAGAAAATGAAGAAAATGAAGAAAATGAAGAAAAAATGAAGAAAATGAAGAAAATGAAAATGCAAAATAAAATGGAGAATAAAATGAAAAAGAATAAATAAAATGAAAGAAAAATGAAAAGAGAAAGATGAAAAGATAAAACAGAAAAAAAGCAAATGAAATAAAAACAAAACTGCAGAAGAAATATAAAAGAATGAGTTTCAATAAAAAAAAATGAATAGGAAAGATAGAAAATGCATAAATGAAATGAGAAAATATTTTCTAAAACAGAAATAAAGAAAAATCTATCAATAAGATAAGAAACAAAGTCAGGTAAAAAGATGAAGAAAAATAGTGCAAGAAAGTCAGACAATGAAATGAAACAAAGCAGAAGAGAAAGAAAAGATAAAATTAATAACTCAATTCAGGTAGGACGGAAAATAGAGGAAGAGAAAATTTATTGAAGAAGAGGAAAAAGAAAAAAAAATCAGAGGAATTGGGATGGGGCGGGGGAATAGCTAAAGACACAAAAAGAAAATGTAATATAAGGAATGAAGAAAGAATGAAGCAAAAAATACAAAATTATTTCCACATTCAACTTTAATACTGATACCCTAAGGTTTCTCAAATCAAGCTTTATTTTCTGCCCAACCTATACACTGCTGAACATGGTTCAGTGCTGAGGGCACATGACATGTACAAGATTGAACACATCACAGACAATGATTGCAGATTTCACTGACATTTGGAATATAGTATATATTAGATACATTTGGTGCTATTTTTTGTGATTAGCTGAGCTGCCAGATTGATTCCCTCTAATATGCCTTTATCGTTACACAACAACAGGCTGATCTTTCCTTTTTCTTAGGCTGACCATCCAGTCAATCTTACCAGAGTTGTAGTTCTACACAAAAATGCTGAGAAAAAAAAAATGAGAAAAAAAAGGCTCGGAAAATTTGACACCCAAAGGACATCCAAGGCCAGAGGAAAACAGGGAGTAACAATTGTGTGTAAATGGATGTCAGAACAAAGGCAAGCAATAGTAAAGGCTAATATTGCTATAGCTGTTAAGGATAAGAAATTGTGGAGAGCCATGATTATGCATATCCTGAAGGAACATGGCACATAGAAAAAGAAGCATATTCTCTTAAAATTAAAATCTAAACTAGACATTCAGTTTCAGACATCTGTTGAGGGTCTGATAAAATATCCCTAGTAAGTAAATGCAAGATTAATTTTCCAAACCCTCTTTCCTCATTATCAGCCTTAAAAATTTCAACTATCTCTTTCTGATGCTACCTATGTGTCTGTTTTGTTTCCTTTTTCTCTAAAACTTTGTCCTTGTTCACATGTTTACTCTGAAATTCTTGGCATCCTTCTGTAGAACCACATTTCTTCATTTCCAAAGCTGTTCAGTCAATGTATGCTGAATGTTTCCTTATAAGGAGACTGAAAATTTTATCCTTACCATAACAGGATATGTGTTTAACATCAAAATTATACTTCTCTTCAGAATAATATGCAACATTACAAAATATAACAACTTGAGAATGATCTGAGAGTAGAATGTCTGTGATAAAAAAAGAAACCAAAAAGCAAAGAAATTTTACTGATAGTCTTCAATACAGGGCAAAACAAATCAATCAAATATTTGCATTTAATGCTATCAAATACAAACATTTTGCTTGTTTAATATTTAATGCTATCAAATACAAACATTTTGCTTGTTTAATATTTAATGCTATCAAATACAAACATTTTGCTTGTTTAATATTTAATGCTATCAAATACAAACATTTTGCTTGTTTAATATTTAATGCTATCAAATACAAACATTTTGCTTGTTTAATATTTAATGCTATCAAATACAAACATTTTGCTTGTTTAATATTTAATGCTATCAAATACAAACATTTTGCTTGTTTAATATTTAATGCTATCAAATACAAACATTTTGCTTGTTTAATATTTAATGCTATCAAATACAAACATTTTGCTTGTTTAATATTTAATGGTATCAAATACAAACATTTTGCTTGTTTAATATTTAATGGTATCAAATACAAACATTTTGTTTCTTTAATATTTAATGGTATCAAATACAAACATTTTGCTTGTTTAATATTTAATGGTATCAAATACCATAGGGTATTTTGCTTGTTTAATATTTAATGGTATCAAATACAAACATTTTGTTTATTAATCCAAATAAGAGATTTGAAAAACAAAATAAAGCAATAAGGATATTTAATAGTTTTTCTGATCAGCTAATATTCATTATACTCCTGTTAACCCTGAATAAAATGGATGTAATCTGGAAATCTGCTCTACCAGACAACCTCAGAGTTTCTTGTAAGCAACTGTAGAGTCAGTTTTAATGTATGTTGCCACTGCTTCTACATTCTAAAACCCTATAATCTAAGCTTGATGGAACATACACTTGGAAGCTGAGAGCTAAACTTAACATTTCTTGGAGACAACATCCTTTTAAATCACAGCTCTATGGACATATCCCTAATATTTTTACAATCTTCTGCAAACATAAGAACAAGAACTTGAGTGATCTCTACACACCTAGCCATAGAGCCAGATGGGTTGGTCATCCAGCAATCACCTACATTGCCTATCTATGTTATGACAATAAATATTACTCTAATGATATTCTGATGCAGGATGCAGGACCATGATGGTTGGTGTGATAGACTCATGAATGTCCAAGCTAGCTCAACTGAAAAATAAATAAAAAATCTGATCAGTTGAATAGTTTTTGACAATTATTTGATATTGGGAATAAGAACATACAACAGGAAACATTGCAAACAAAGGGAAATACATTACAAACATTGATTTTCAATTCAGATATAAAATTTTGGATTTTTTTCTTCTCAATAACAAGATGAAAATGACAAAAATTAAAATAAATCTGAAGTTAATTCACCTTCTCATTAAAATAAAAAAAATATTAACTCATAAAAAATTCATTCTCTTAAAACCAACAATTAAGTCCTGTTAAAATTCACAATACCCCATTAAATAAAAAAAGATTCATAGATAGACAGATAAAAGAAAAGATTCATATACATATATATATCTAAAGAATAGATTCATATACATATATATCTAAAGAATAGATTCATATATATATATATATCTAAAGAATAGATTCATATATATATATATATCTAAAGAATAGATTCATATATATATATATATATATATCTAAAGAATAGATTCATATATATATATATATATATATATATATATATATATATATATATATATATATATATATCTAAAGAATATATATATATATATATATGAGAGAGAGATAAAGAAAAATTCATATATATAGATAAAAGAAAAGATTCATATATATATAGATATAGAGTAAAGATTCATATATGAATATATATATATATATATATATATGAGAGAGAGAGATAAAGAAAAATTCATATATAGATAAAAGAAAAGATTCATATATATATATATATATAAGAAAAGATTGAGATATTTAGATGGAAAGAAAGGACTGAGATAGAAAAAAGGGTCGAGAGATGTAGACTCAATCAGATAAATGAATAGACAGAATGTCAATTGTACTTTTGCTTGTTAATCTTGATTTTTCAAATGTTACAGGTTATATAATTTGCAACTTTTCTCTGGCAGACTCTTAAGATAAATGGTGTTTTTGCTGAGTGTATCTAAGAGGCTGTATCATGTAGTCGGTCAGAGGCATAGATGTTGTTCTAGGCAGAACCACACAAAATGTTATGCTGTATGTACAGCAAAAAATAAATAAACAAATAAAACATTAAGGCAAATAGACTGTATAAAGAAAGAAAGAAAGTCTAGATCTTCTGATTGTACTGGTCAGGTCTTATCTACAACAAATAAAAACATCTGATGAGTTTGACATATTAGAAATGCCAGTCTGTGGAAAAAAAAATATTGAAACGAAAATAGATTAACTTTTGCACTGGGCAGATAAACAAGTACAATTTCAGTTGACATTGCACAACACGCTTTACCTTTAAGATAGCATGCAACATGAACTTGAATTAATTTCTTTGTATACCGATTTTCTAAAGCAGAGGTAATGGCAAGAAAGATATAAAAAAAAAAAAAGCAATAAGTAAAAATGAATGTCCGTGACTTGAAAAAAAAATATAAAGAAAAAAAGGTGCTTACAGAGAAACCGCAGGAGTTTTATTTCAGAAAATATATCTTCAAAGTTCATGGATTTGAGTTGCATGTAAAACACAAAGACTTAAACGTAGCAGTCATGAGTGTAAATAGCTTTAGGCTAACTGTAAAAAAACACCTGTCAATATTTCTGAGATGAGGTATTATGTACACTATTTACATTATTCACACTATTGTCCTCTTCTTTGTCATCATATTTATTTCAACGTTTCGGCCTTTCAGTATCTGTCTATATTTCTGAGATAAGGTATTATGTACACTATTTACATTATTCGGACTACTGTCCTCATCTTTGTTGCCATATTTATTACAATGTTTTGGCCCTTTAGTATCTGTCTATATTTCTGAGATGAGGTATTATGTACATTATTTACATTATTCGCACTATTGTCCTCATTTTTGTCACCATATTTATTACATTTCAACCCTTTAGTATCTGCCTATATTTCTAAGATGAGGTATTATGTACACTATTTACATTATTCGGACTACTGCCCTCATCTTTGTCACCATATTTATTACAATGTTTTGGCCGTTGTATGCTCCAGCCTTCTTCACATGGTTGGAATGTCGAACTGAACCCTTTATTTCGCTCACTGGGGTAGACTGTTCTAGTTCCACGTCCCGTGTGAGTATAGTTTCGCTCTAGCAGAAACCCATTTACATTTTTCTTTGTTTTTTTTTTTTTTGTTTTTTTTTTTTTTTTTGTTTTTCTTGGTTTTTAAATTTATCTATTTTTTTCTCTCCCCCCACTCAAAGACATTTTGTCCCAATGATTCTCCCTTATTTGATAGTTTAGTAAGAAATCCCGGTTCGAAAGAAAAAAAAACAAAAAACCAGGAAAAATGAAAAATGAAATGTCTTTGGCTAGATGCGAAAGTGTCTCGTCAGTATTCTAATGATGTTGTGACAGTATCTTTTTGCTTGATATATTGTCTGAACTTGGAATTGTTCTAGCCGCTTCTTTCTCCTGTTCTAAATCTTATTGAAAGCATATCTCCCAAGCCCAGTACTTGGTGAGGGCGGAGGATTGGCCGTTGACTAACCCCCCCCCCACACACACACACCAGGTCGACGCTTGGACATAAGGTAAGCCGTACATTCAGTTACTATCATGAGGAAGAAAACAGACAACCACTTGCTGGCCCGTGTGAGTATAGTTTCGTTCTAGCAGAAACCCATTTACGTTTTTTGTTTTGTTTTTTTTTCTTGGTTTTTAAATTTATCTATTTTTTTCTCTCCCCCCACTCAAAGACATTTTGTCCCAATGATTCTCCCTTATTTGATAGTTTAGTAAGAAATCCCGGTTCGAAAGAAAAAAAACCAAAAAAAAAACCAGGAAAAATGGAAAATTAAATGTCTTTGGCTTGATGCGATAATAAATCCGGGTAACCTTATTTTCATTTTCTTTTTCGAATAGACAATGGGACTTAAGTTAAAACTTAATGTGATAGGGTATAACCAAGTGTGATCCAGGTCTCCTTACCTGTTATCTTCCCACCCAATCCTTCCCTCTGTTTGTGTCATCCTTTTTGTGTTATCTGTAATAGGAGTAGGTAGTCTCTTCTACCGCCCGGTCAACACTCCTCTCCCTTCTATTGGACATGAGTAGGGGCTTACACCGTGTTTCTTGTCTAGGAAGGGGTTCCCGGTACTCCTTCTCTCCCCGGCCTCTGTATTAGTGCAGCTCTGTTTCTCCCGTGATGTGTGCAGTCTGTGGCATCACCTCTTCATTCTGAGGGTACACGGTTGACAGTTCTCTGGTTGATGTTTCCGACTGGTAGTTATGTGCCCTAACACTTGCGTAGCGTCTTGAGCGGCCGCTCTGATCAACAGTTGTATAATACCGGGGTGTTTGTTGTGCCATGTCGCGCATGGAAAGATGTCCCTGCAGTCACCTCCGGTGGGCAGCCCTGAGGCCACATAATGATGCAGGTTGTGCCAACTCCTCTCTGCCCGCGTCACGGTCGAAACTGTATGTTTCTTTTACTTCGGGCCTTCTCATCTTACAAACAAAATTCAACATGAGTTACAAAAACCGAAAGATTAACCCTAAACCAGCCTCTCAAAAACCCCCTAAACCCCTCAACATTTCGTTCTCCAACATCCGGGGCATTAGGACAAACTTCTGCAAATGGCCGGGATATACTGGCTCTCTGTGAGACAAACCTTGTCTCGTCTCTCCCCTCTTCTGATCTCTCGATCCCCGGCTATCTTCCTCTCCTCAGAAAAGACTCTCTAACCCACATGCACGGTCTTGGTGTCTACGTCAAGGAACATCTCCCTCTGGCCAGAGAGTCCTCTCTCGAATCGCCAGACCAGTCTCCGACTCTCTCTCCTCAATGCGGTAAGCTATCTCTTCTTCCTTTACCGCTCCCCATCCTCTCATGACTGTGAGATACTCGATAGCATTTCTGACAGCATAGACAAGGCTCTCTCCCTCCACCCGTTTGCTCACATTTTTGTGTTTGGTGACTTTAACGCCCATCACACCTCGTGGCTTAAGAATGCTACTACGGACCACGCAGGCATTCAAACGGTCAATTTCTCAATTTCTCATTCCCTCACACAGATAGTTAACTTCCCCACTCGTTTTGCCTTCAACCGGGAAGGTAAAGCCTTTCTTCTCGACCTGTGCTTTACCTCCATCCCCGAATCCTGCAGCGCGTCGCAACTCTGCCCTCTTGGTAACTCTGATCATGCAGTAGTATCAGTTAACATCTCCTTCAACTCCACCCCCTATAAAGAACCTCCTACCACTAGAACTTCGTTCGACTATCAACGAGCTGACTGGGACGCGTTCCGTGATTTCCTCCGCGATGTCCCCTGGGATGGAGTCTTTAAGCTCCCCGTCCAAGAATGTCTTTCTGAAGTTTCTTCCTGGGTTAAAGCTGGAATCGACGCTTTCATCCCATTAAGGAAATATAGGGTCAAGTCACGCTCCTCCCCCTGGTTCTCGGCTGCTTGCTCAGCCGCCATCATCCATAGGAACCACTACTTCCACCTATTCCGTAGCGACATGTCTGACTGCAATAGACGTCTCTTTGCCTCCGCTCGTAACGAATGTAAGCGTGTCCTCAATGATGCTAAGTCACTATTTGCGGCTCGGATGAAGGAACGTATTGCATCTCGCAAATTTGGCTCCAAAGATTATTGGCGTCTCTGCAAGAACGTATTAAACAATTGCAAACCCTCTATACCTCCTTTATTCAACCAGTTCGAAGTCCTGACCTCCTCTACCGACAAGACTGAATGCTTTGCTCGGAAATTTTCATTCAACTCGACGCTCGACTCTTCCGGTGTACCCATACTCGACTTCCCTCTTAGAACTGAGGCTGTATTGAGTGGGTTAAACATAACACCATCTTTGGTACTGGGCGTTATTTCCAATTTAGACCCCAACAAGGCTAGTGGTGGAGACGGGATACCAGCCATTGTCTTGAAGAATTGCGTGCCTGAACTGGCGCCCGCCCTTTCTAAACTATACAACTACTGCCTCAAGGAATCTTGTTTTCCTGACTGCTGGAAGTCCTCTTCGATCGTTCCTGTCTTCAATAACTCCGGCGACCCCTCTGACCCTTCCAACTACCGTCCTATAAGTCTCCTTCCCCTCTTCGGCAAAGTTTTCGAAGCCCTAATCAATACCGGGGTGGTTAACCACCTCACATCCCAAAATCTGCTCTCAGACAAGCAATATGGTTTCCGCTTTGCACGATCTACAGCCGATGTGCTTACGGCCATCACTGAAACAGTCTACCGAGCTCTTCAAAATAACGGGGAAGCCCGAGCCGTGGCACTAGACATCTCCAAAGCATTTGATAGGGTTTGGCATGGCGGCCTTCTTCGCAAGCTCCAGGGTTATGGCATTACGGGTCGATTATATAACCTAATACGATTATTCCTGTCAAACCGTAAATTGAAGGGCGTTCTCAATGGATTCTCCTCCAGTTCCTATCCCACGAACGCAGGTGTTCCTCAAGGCTCCATCCTAGGCCCCACTCTATTCCTTATCTACATAAATGACCTTCCTGGTGAAATAACTTCCCAAGTTGGCATCTACGCGGATGACACCACAATTTATTCCTGCCTCAAAAACAAATCTAGTCTCGCTGACAAAACTCGCCTGGCCGTGCGTCTCGAAAAGGACCTCCAATCGATTGTGAACTGGGCATGAATTGGCTGGTCAACTTCAACGCTTCCAAGACAAAACTGCTCTCTATTAATCACCACAGAGATCCTTCCCTTCCCTCCATTAGAATGTCTGACGCTCAACTTCTCGACAGCAACTCTCTGCGGCTTCTCGGTCTCACGTTGACTGCTGACCTGAGATGGAATAAATATATTGAATCAATTGCCTCGTCCACTGCAAAGAAAGTTGGCTCCCTGAGCCGCGCCAGGAAGTTTTTCTCCCCGGAGTTGATCCTCCAGATCTACAAATCAACAATTCGCCCTTGCATGGAGTATTGCTGCCATATATGGTCTGGTGCCCCTTCTGTTTGCCTCGGGGTTCTTGATAGGCTCCAGAGGCGGATATGCAATGTAGTTGGCCCTGCCCTGGCGTCTCGTCTGCAGTCACTTTCTCACAGACGCGCCGTCGCCTCTCTCTGTCTGTTCTACAAATACTTTCATGGAAATTGCTCCGAGGAGCTGCATTCGCTGGTTCCCAGACGTCATGAGTTCCAGCGCCTTACGAGGCTGGCATCCCGCTCTCACCCCTTCACTGTCGAAACTCCTAAATGTAGCCGTCTCTTCTATTCTAATAGCTTCATGTCTCGCACCTCTCGCCTGTGGAACTCCCTTCCCTTTTCCTGTTTCCCTGTGAGCTATAATCTCCAGCTATTCAAGTGTAATGTCAATCGACATCTCCAGTTGCCTTGATCTATCCACTACCCTCATCCTTTCTTCTATCATTCCTATCTGATCTTGCTCTAAATTTTCTGTAACCCCTTGCGTCCTTGTGGCTTCCTGCCTTGCTTGGGGTGAAATGTTTAAAAAAAAAAATGTAACATATTTAATGGATGTCAGTTATCAGTTATCTCTTGTTAATTCCTCTCTCCAAGTTCTCCACTGCCTTAACTGGGAATTGAACTCGCACTTCATTCAGGAGATAACTGACATCCATTAAACATGGCACATGGAACTAGAACAGTCTACCCCAGTGAGCGAAATAAAGAGTTCAGTTTGACAGATGAAACATTGTAATAAATATGGCAACAAAGATGAGGACTATAGTCCGAATAATGTAAATAGTGTACATAATACCTCATCTCAGAAATATAGACAGATACTGAAGGGCCGAAACATTGTAATAAATATGGCAACAAAGATGAGGACTATAGTTTGAATAATGTAAATAGTGTAAAAAACATATCAGTAAGATAGTGCAGTTTAGGAAAGTTCAGTCTTCTAGAAAACAAACAAGAATAGATTTACACTCTATTTAAACCCCAAATTACTGATATCAAAGATTAGATGTTGTAGATTTAAATATGTAAGAGACTCTCTCAGGTGGGTGCTTATACATCAACCTGTCATCTGGTTTGTCCCATGTATGTACATGCTTAATGTAACTTGGTTGACCACATGTTTACATGTTGGTGGCAGACATTAACATCTGTCCTCCTATTTAATAATATTTGCCTCAAACAACATTTGCTGTTGAAATACACAGAATATATTCATTTGGAAGACGTTCTTCTCCATGTTTATGAGTAAACTGATGCTCGTGAGATTGGTTGCCACTTCAAGTTAAAAGATCCCAGTTTGCCTTATATAACGTTTTCTGTCGAAATACACCAAATATATTTATTTGGAAACTGTTCTTCATGCTTATGGGTAAACTCATGACAATGAGATGGGTTGCCACCTCAAGGCAAGAGAGCTCAGTTTGCCCTACTATTTAACACAGTGGAAGGAGTATGGTTTCATGCCTCTTCTAAATGTATTAGCGCAAAGTGAATGAAAAAGAATCAAACTGATAACTGTTATACTAGCCACACTCCCTTGTAGATTGAAATAGGTAATGATTGTCATCAGATTGCTAGATTTGTAGTATATTGTTGCTGGGCTTATGAGGCAGCACACACACACACACACACACACACACACCCATATATATATATATATATATATATATATATATATATATATATATATATATGAATATCATTATTGTTTGAGTTGCAGCAAATAGGTAGTGTGGGAAAAACAAAGAGGTTAGGATTGTGCACACAGGAATTGACGGAGACAAATCTTCAGTGAACCTCTAGCCAGCCTTTCTATCTAGAACAAGAATTAGACCAGTTAAATAACATTTGGACATCTACACAACTTTTTGTGGCTATGCCTTCTTCCAGTATGTTGCCATGCAAGCACACATTTCCTTCCACTCAGGACGCATGTGCCTTATTTATTCAAGGCTCAGACAGCTGTGCATCCTGTTTATTTTAGCCACTGGATGCATTTCCTGTTTATGCAATCACCAGTTCCAATTGCCACTCTCACACTGATGCAGTGGAAGTAAGGCCAAAGGTCTTTCCTCAACCGATATCCAACAGATTCAATTATAACTACCAAATGGAGGTACATTTGAAAACTAAATGGTGCTAAATTTTAAACTTTCTCCTACTGAGAATCCAAGTTAGAGTAGCTTTTGCAATGGAGCTCAGACCAGACATCCACTTCATTAACAGAGTGCAATTTCTTTCAGCTGAATGCTTCTGGCTTGAAAATTACCCTTTGGCTAGATCATTATGACATGAGTGATGAACACAATTGTCTAGCAGTAAATCAGATTTTGTTCTTAGACTTTACTACTATAAGCAATCAAAGGTGAATTAAGGTGTGAGGGAGGGGAGAGTAGCTGTCTGTGTTTCTGCAAGGCCCATGTTAGTCCTTCTGTTCTGCCCTCTTACAATATGGTCAAATTGATAGCCAAAAGGCTGCTTTGTCCTGTCACCTTCATCCCCCCCCCCAAAAAATAATCTCACTTCTGTCACTTCCTCTTAGTCTGTACCTTTTGTACTTTTAAGTTGTCTCCAATTACTAATAGCCATCAAACAAAAGTGCTCCATATCGAGTTGTCTTAAATTTAACTTATATTGTTACACAGCTTATCTTAATCATAATTATCATTATCAGTTCCCTGAATGGGTGTGGTCATAGGATCACTGAGCATCTGACCACCTCCATCCATTTGTCTGAGGGTCTGTGAATGATCTTCCTGCCCACTAAGTGACGCTGTCAGCCCATTTTTTTCATCTGTCTCTTTTTCTTTTTTCTAAGATGTAGGATAGAAGTGGAAATAACATTTGATTTCATGACATGTCTATAACATTTCAACTTTTTCTTGATGGTGAATAGATCTCTTGTTCTTGAATTCAGTGTTTTCCTTCTCTTATACTGGCTGCCATTCAAGGCACAGTTTGACCTGTTATTTAACATGTAGCTGGAGGAAGATGGATTTTCCAAGAGCATTACCATGAAGTGAAGGAAATGGAATTGAGCAGGAATTTAACTTTTCATGGCTCCCTCCATGATGACATCTTTACCAATTTAGCCTCTAAGTTGTTCATGCAACAAGAATTCCTCATTAGATAGTTGGAAAATAAGGCAGTCTCTCAAAGATAAGTGATGTGATTTAAGTTTTGGAGGTTTATTCTTTGCTTTAAATTTTTGCTTTAAATTTTTGCTGCTTAGTTAACAGCAGCACAATAATGATCAAGGAACCATGGCAAAAAGTGTTAGAAATCACAAAACAATGCTTCATCGTCAAGCAGTTAGAACATTCACTTTCTGACCACAAGACCAGAGTTCAAATCTCATCAAGGTCAATTTTTTTTCCCATGATTTCAAACACAGTTCTCATTAACTTAAATTTCCTCCTCATTTTATATCAAAAGGAATTTCATGTAAGCTCACTACTTTCTTTCCTTCTTCTTGGTTCATCATTTAATTTCTGTGAAGGTAAGGTTTTCATTGGCCCAAAAAGAATTTCACATAAGCTCAAGAATGTCTTTCCTCCTTCTTTGCTCACTAGGTAATTTCTGTGAAAGGCAAAAATCTCCCATAGGCTTGCAAATCTTTCCTTCTTCCTCAGTCCTCTAAATTTTAAGTGAGTGGGTGAAGGGTGTTGTTATTTTACATTCACTACTGTTTCATCTCCCTGAATCTTATTCTGTTATTGTCTACAGTTCCTTTCACTCTTAGTAACCTCTTGCATCTTAGTGGCTTTATCACCTTGTTTGGAGTGAAATTATTAAAAACATGTAACATAATAGTTTCACCTTTTGATATTAATGACATTAGATACTGATTTGACTGGTAAGTAAGAATTAGATAAGATATTTTTCATGACGTTAACAAGGAATTTAATTAGCAACATTGAATTTTCTGCATCCAAAGGTTGTCCAGTTTCCTGGTATTGTGTCTATAATCACAAATAAATTAGGCAAAAACATGTCAACAGATTAAATAGCATTTAAAATTCATTATGATTCAGGAAAGCAGCCATACTTATGAAAAATGTGTGTGAGTGTATTATTAAAGTGAGTTTATGTGCAAATTATATCAGCAGTAGGAAAAAAAAACTGACATTTGTATGAAACATGGTTCTGATTAAAATAGAGCTTTTTAACTTGAAGTTCATTAGGAAAAAAATAGAAAAATGTAGATTTTGCTACAAGGGACAGAATGATGTATTCAAAGGGATTACTGAACAAAACCAAAGATGAATTTTCAATTTTGCAACAAAGAAAGGCAAAAGTCTAAAATCTGTCATATTGATAAAAAAAAAAACACCATTAGTTTGACATGAATTCAATGGTCTATTTATATTTGATAGACTCTATAAAATTTGTATTTTAGCTTTTTATTGATTAGGTATTATGGTATGGATGCTGGACAATCTCCTCATAAATGAAACTTGAGACAACAGAAATGAGGTTCTACAGAAGGATGATGAGAATACTATAGACTGAACATATGAGCAATGACAAAGTTTTAGAGAAACTGGAAACAAAAAGAATACTTATACATAGCATCAGAAAGAGATAGTTAAATTTCCAAGTCAATGAAGAAAGAGGGCTTGGAAAATTTGACACTCATAGGAGATATTGAAATCAAGAGAGATAGAAGAAAGCCATGTATAACCTTCCTAATAAGATTGTTTAAATAGATGGTAGAACAGGGATTTAAGGAATATGGGGGGGAAAAAAAACTTTGCTAAGGGCTAAAAAGGAGAGGAAATTGTGGAGAGACATAATTGCCCACATCTTGGAAGGACATGGCACATAGAAGATTAAAAGGGCTTTTCTGGAAAATAGTTTTCTCAAGTCCACTGTTATTAGTCGATGTGCAGCACTCTCACTTAATCATTTGAATAATTATTATTACAAAGCCAGACTCGATAGATGTGACTGAGGTAAAATTATAACTTACAGTAGTGAGAGCTGATAGAAAAAAAAAATAGCCTACAAGATACCTCAAGCTACAAATGACAGGAAATTGTGGAGAACCATGATCACCCACATTCTGAAGGGACACGGCACATAGAAGTCATCATAATTCCCTTTTGACTAGTTAGAAATGATGAGTATCAAAATGGATCTACTTTCTTGCATAGAATTTGTGTTTGAACTAAAAATAGCATAACTGTCAGCTACACACTTTATATTGCTACTGGATACTAACAAGTAAATGCATTTCATATTGCTCAAGTAAAACATTCTATTGGTAGTTAGTCATTTTATTACAACTATGAATGAGTCGACGGGGGAGCATTGTAAATTTTAATTGTATTTCATGCAGAATTCCAATGAAGCTATTTAACAGAGAAACTGACCTAATGTTGGCTTCTGGGTTAAGGTTTAAAGACAATGTAAGAATCAGAACACAACCTTAATTAGTGCAATATCCAATCTTGTCAGTTCAAAGTGGCAGCCAATCACAAAGAAATGTTGATTTGTTTGGGTTAAATCTTTAAAATCCTTGTAGCAAGATTTTTACATGATAGCACTTTAATCAAACAGTCCTGACTGCAAAATTTAGCTGTCAAATCTGTGGGCTTCTGTGCAGTTTTAGCTTTTAGTTCAGTCGGTTACGTGCCTTACGTGATACATGCTTAGGCGATCATGTATATTTCGATACATGACTGACGAAGCAGATTTTTTCTCGCAATAGGTTGCCATTTCTTTCTGCGGTAGATCAGTTGCCATCCAAGACTATAGAACCCAATCTGCTGGATGGAGAAGAGATTTCCTACTTTTCCCAAGGGTATTAGCATGTAAATAATAGATTCAACTGGAATTCGATCGCGGCTCTCTGATTCCTCAATCTGAGCCACTGTCCATTACTCCACTGTATCTCCATAAATAGTACATCATAGTTGCAACATAAAAAGAAGCAGTCATTTTACAATTACAAAAAATGGTAGAAAACAAGAGTAATTCTAATTCATTATATAATAATTTCATGTTCATAGATCAGTCAGTTATGTGCCATGCGTGATACACACTTAGGCGATCTTTTGATACATGACTGACGAAGCAATTATTTCATGCAGTAGGTTGCCATTTCTTTCTGCGGTAGACCAGTTACCATCCAAGGCTATAGAACCTGGGCTGTCCTGCTATTTACACATAGCTGGGGGTAAAAGAAGACAATTCATACCTTTCCCAAGGGTGTTAGTATGTAAGTGAATGTAATGGATTCGACTGGAATTCAAATTTGGCTCTCAGTCCAAGCCGCTATCCATTACTCCATTCGTTAATTAGCCAATTCTCTTGGCATTATTCAAGGTATATTCAAGACATTTTCATTGAAACATATCTATTGGTATTATTGAAGGTGATAACATTGTAATTTGACTCTATGTACTGGTATTGTTAAACGTACAGATATTGTAATTTAGCCACATTAATAGTTATTATATTATAACTCTGCTTGTCCCTTTTTTATGTTAGTTGGAAATATATGATACTATATTATAATATATTATGATATTCTATATTATATAATATTATATAATATATATTATAATATATTATAATATTGTTATGGTCCAAGGTTAGGACCATGGAAGAACAACACGAAACACAAGAGTAGAAATAACAAAGAATATATTACACAAAAAAAAAATACAAAAAGTGGAAGGTGTTAGTATGACTTTCAGACTGGTTTGAGTGAACTACTATCAGCTCGATTCGATTCAATACCATCCATCTCTCTTGAGAGGCATAGTATATATAGCGTTAGGAAGAGTTCATTCTGTCGATCTAGGTAAGGACCCATGACAATTATATATTATATTATATTATAATATATTATATTATATTATATTATATTATATACTATATTATATTATATACTATATTATATTATAATATATTATATTATATTATATTATATTATATACTATATTATATTATATTATATTATATTATATACTATATTATATTATAATATATTATATTATATTATATTATATTATATACTATATTATATTATATACTATATTATATTATATATTATATTATATTGTATTATAATATATTATATTATATTATAATATATACTATATTATATTATATTATATTATAATATATTATATTATAATATATTATATTATAATATATTATATTATAATATATTATAATATATTATAACTGTTTGTCCCTCTTTATGTTAGTTGGAAATACCATTAGACTCATCCAATACCTCATAAATAATGGACTCTTCCATATTCACCATGAAAACCCAAAACTGACATATCACTGACACTGTTCGACTTTAGTGAGAAAATCAAAGAAAGAAGGAAAGATAGAAGTGCTTAACGTCTGTTTCAGTGAAATGAAATAAAGTCAATTTCAAATATTTCATTTGTACACTCTTATAAATAAATTTATTAATATTAAAAATTTTTGCCAGACCAGTTTTCAGCTATATATATATATATTATTAAATGTACAGACATTGTATTTTAAACACACATATTTGTATTATTGAGGGTACAGACATTATGATTTCAACTACTAGTCTTTACTTTGTATACCTCTATGCATGGCTGTAATTTCTATGTACATAATCGGTCTCCATTCTGGGAACGTCTGTCACAATTTCTCTGCATGAGATAATTCATTCAAGGGTCATCTGATGTGCAGGGATGGGGGGGTATGGCTCATTTAACATATTGACTTACTTCAAACTCTGACCTTTGTGGTGTAATGTGCAGCACGATTTTCATAACAAAATTTCTGGCGGGAAGTCAGGGGCAGAGAATAGGCATTATATGGCAATAATTATAGTATGCTTTAGACAAAAAAAAAATATATTGTTATTAACGAACATCAGGAAAAGATTAAAGTTGTAAGTTATAACTATTGACTAAGAAAAATTTATAGCGGGGGAAAAGTTAACAAAAAATAAAAATTTTATAAATTGAAATCTGGCGTAGAAGTAAAAGGGATTTTTTTTTTTTTTTTTTTTTTTGCATTTTTTAATTATTTTATTATTACTTCTTTTTTTTTTCATTTCAAAGAGTAGATATAAGAGATTGTAAAAAAATGGAAGTGGGTGGGGGAGTCATAAAGATGATAAATGGGAGACCATTTCATTGAATAGAAGTGACAATATCTGTTTGGATCTCTGGGTTGAGGAGTTATCATTATTTACAGTGGACAGCAGAATAAGAACAATTTGCCCCTGTAGACTAAATATAAGCATTTGCTTGGCTGAAATGTGTCTATAATAACATCTATAACAATCTAGTTACATGATTTATCGAATGTGACAGACAGGGAAAATTTTTCAACCTAAACAGTGAGGTAATTCTGAGACAATTAAGTCTTACAAGGATTCATTATTGATGGCCACAATCTTAACATATGCAGATGAAATAGTGTTCATAGCAGACAGAGAAAATGACAAGAACTTCTACAGAAAGTAACGAAGGAAAGTGAGAAGAAAGAACTAAACATTAATAAGTAAAAGGATAGAATGGGTGTTTGTTATCAAAAAGAACAGCCCAACATGCAAATTACAAATTGGAAATACCAAAATCAAACATCTGGGAAGTGTTTTAACAGACGATGGAAAGTGCAACACTGAAATCTGAAGGTAATTTGGCATAGCAAAAGATGCCTTTCAAAAACTAAGCAAAGTATTAAGAAACAGGAAAATATTGTTCGACACAAAAGTACAGAACTATGATGTAATATCAGTCCTTCTGTATGGCAGTAAATGCTGGACAATCTCACAGATGAAAAAGAAACTTAAAGCAACAGAAATGTGGTTCTACAGAAGGATGCTGAGAATACCATGGACCAAACATGTGAGCAACAATGAAATTTTAGAGAAAATGGAAACAAAAAGAACCCGTGTACTTAGAATCAGAAAGAGATAATTGAAATTTCTTGGGTACATAAGAGGAAAGAAGGCTTGAAAAATTTAATACTCACAGGACAGATTAAAGGCAAGAGGGAAAGAGGAAAACAATGAATAACCTACATAGCAAGCTTGAGTAAATGGATGGTGAAACAAGGTTTAGGAGAAATAATAAAAAGACAAAATTTATTAGGAGCTACAAAGAACAAGAAATCGTGGAGAGCCATGATTGCCAACATCCTGAAGGGAGACAACATATAAAAGAAGAAAGAGTAAGAGATTCTGAAAAATGGAAGGAAGGAAAAACAACAGTCATAAAAAAAGATAAAACGAAGACATTTTAAGTGAATAGAAGACAATATCTGTTTAGATTTCTGGGTTGAAGAGAACAGCTTACCCCCGTAAATTAAATATGAGAGGATGCTTGGCTGAAATGTGTCTATAATAACATTTATAACAATCAAGATACATGGTTCTTAAATCTAACAGACAAGGAAAATCTTAAGTTTTTTAATTAAGTTTTTCTAATGCTCTTACAGTTTTCCTTTTTCATTAGGGGCTAAGATAAGACAAAAACTGTCTTGTTCCAAGCTCTTTAGGGCATAATAATTACAGACACTTTCTGCATGCTCTTGGCCCCTGACCCAAGAAAACTGTAAGAACATTAGAAAAACTTAATAAAATACTCAAGTTTTTTCTTGTCTTGTAGTGAGTACAAAATAATAACTCCCTTTACCCACTTGCTTCAAATTTAGTTGAGCTAAGGAAAAAGACAGACAGGAATTTAGAAGCAAATGTAAAATTTTATTTTGACCAATGAAAACCTTGCCTTCACAGAAATTGACTGGTGAGCTAACAAAGAATGGAAAGAAATTCATGAGCCTATATGAAATTATTTTGGAATCGATGAAAACCTTGTTTTCACAGAAATTAGCCTTTGAGCCAAGAAGAAAGAAAAAGGAGTGAGTCTGTGAAATTCCTTTTGATATAAAATGAGAAAATTAAATTAATAGAGAAGTGTCTGAAGTCATGTGAAAGATTTTGTTTCTGTTCACTGCATCCAGTGTCAAAGTTTTCACCAGTGTAAAATTACACACCAATTATATTATTGGTCTTTTAACCAAGCACATGGCACTTCAAAGAATTTTCTCTCAACAATCCAAGAAAGCTAGGCATTTTAAACTACCTTTCTTCGTCTAATTTTGTATGTTTGCAAATCATATAACCCTTCAGTGAGCAATGAAGTTTTTTACCTTTGTTTTAAACATTTTTTTAATATTCTTTTGTATCAAATCATTTAATGTTGTATAAACATTTCCTCTTCATGACAATTTATTAAAACTATGGACTTTAAAAATTTCTTATTTTCCTGAAGCAAGCTACTAACACTACGTGAAGCATGTAAATTCATAAATTCCTTATCTTGTTTTGTTAAAACTACCTGTGTGTTTCTTCATTATCATTCTTTGTTATTCTTCTTGGTGTGGGTAAATTAACAGTCCATTTTAACCCCAAAGCCCCATGCCACTATAATCTATCACATTCAATGAAACCTGTATAAAAGAAGGGTTGTTCCCCAAATATGCAACAATCAAGAGGAGAGAAATAGCTCAAAATAATTAAATTATATTGACAATGAAAAAAAATGAAATATAAACCAATTTCCTGGATTTTCCAAATCAAATTCAGGCCCACATAGCCTACTAACTTTGGCAGCTTAACATCTTTTAGTACTTATCATTTACCACACCCTTCAGGTTCTCCACTGCTTCCTGTCTTTTATTGGCATTAGACAAATTTCCTTATTTTTTTGTATTATTACAGTGTTTTGGCTGTTGTGCCTCTTGGCCTTCATCTGGTGTCTGTTGGCCTTCATCTGGTGTCTGTTGGCCTTCATCTGGTGTCTGTTGGCCTTCATCTGGTGTCTGTTGGCCTTCATCTGGTGTCTGTTGGCCTTCATCTGGTGTCTGTTGATACAGTAATCTTCAGTAAATTTCAAATTGAACCCTTTATTTAATTGGCATGGCTATATTGTTCTCATTCTCCTGCTCATATTAAGGATATCCTGTCTTCAGGGCTAGTGCAAGGATCATGTGGGTCCCCACTGAATCTACGATATGGAGCCCCTGGAATATATTATATACCCACCACACTACTATATTTAAATTTTCATCAGATAGTACTCATATAAGATACAAATTTTAATGTCACCTAATTATGTACAGTAATGGATCATATTCAATATAGGTGAACAATTGATAATAAATACAATGTATCTAAATACAAATTAGAGACATGTCATAATGGATCATTCCATCTTAAATAATATGACCATGTTCTGCAGTAATTTTTACCATTAGCTTTAAATTTTTCTTGTTAAAGAGTTGAATAATTTTAACACATTCAAAATTATGGATAAAAAACAGTGAATTTTATATTCCATGTTTTTTTTCATGAGCAAAACAAATTCACAGATTTGGTTGAAAATAATGAACCCAGAATTGACGTCAAAATCCATAAAAATTTTTTCATTCCTTAGTCAGTTGTGCTTAGTTTAATAATTGTAATGCATATAAATGTAGGTAGAAAAAACCTAAATGTTAATAAGAAAGCAAGGGTCACAAAGCACTACCCAGGGTCCCCAATCTGGCTTGCACTCTTGGTCAGTGGGTGTCAGGTGTAGTGTCCACCAACCCTATCTGTCTCATTCAGTTTTGTTATTGCTTGCCTTGCTACCACTGAGTACTGCACTACCCAACCCAGAATCAAACTTAGAATAACTACATCACCAAATTCGCAATCTAGCACCTTAATCTTTTAGATTATTGTCTTAAAGGATTAGGGGATTAAAAACTGTCTTTTATTTGTCTAAGTAACTTTTGACTTATTTATACTATTTATATTGTTCAGACTGTTATTTTTATCTTTGTTGCCATATTCACTATGCAAGGACACATAGACCAGTGGATAAAAGAATTTGTTGAAGTAATCCAATGACTTGACCCAAAGAGTTGTGAGTTCAATTCCTGGCTACAGCAGAGGTGAACAAAATCTTGGAGAGTTAAGTTAAAGAGAAATAACTGATACTGAGATGTCTGGAAGAGGCATGGCCTGGTGGACGAAATAAAGGGTTCAGTTTGAAATTTCAATTACCCGATGAAGGCTGGAACATATGGCAACAAAGATTAGGACAAGTATCATGCAACTTTTGAAGACCTAATTTTGAAGCTGTCAACGTTAAATAAATCCCTTGAGTAAACACATCCTAATCTTACTCGACTTTGTACTTTTGTGTGTTCACTAAATTTGTTCTCTATAAGCATGCAGGCTGATTGTTCCCAGTAAACATTATGGATTATTTGAATATCTTTCCCATAAAGGAGATAAATTTATCCTAATTTGAGTATATTTTTCTAGTTTAAAAAACACTGGCTTTAAAATCTACAAAAGATTTGTATGAAAATATAATTATTTTAATAAATACTTATGGAAAAAAATAATGTATTCTTTTCCATCATTTGTACTAGAAGTAATGTTAGAAAGAAGAAATATTTCTCATTGATGATGATTAAAAAAACAGAAATAAACTATGATCGACATCAAATCAAAATCTCGATTATTGTAGAAAATAACAAAAGCTGATGGCAATTGTATTATCCTGATGCAGATGTATGTTTTATAGATAATGTTAAAAAAAACAAAGAAAAATCTATTAAAAGTTGTAGTCTTTACAGCTCATTCATCCTGGGTATGACAATAAACTACATCTGGCAGCAATGGCACTCATCAGGAAATTGAAGGTTTTGAGGAGTGTGGAACCACCTCTTACTTGCTGTTGTTCGAAGGTCCACCTTGACCCAGTGTAGTAGCACCTGTTAGGGTTCCAGCTATGGGCAAATAGTGAACCTCCAAATTGGGCTAAAAATACCTTAATACATTTTTGAAAAAATATTGTAATGGAATGTCCCACACTCCTTATCACCTATGCGGACTGACTATATCAGTAGCTATATATATATATATATATATATATAGTGGGCACAGGATATACCTAGGGGCTTGCTTCGGCAATTAGTTGGAGATTCATCTCCAGCTAAGCTAGTTGAACTCTCTGCCTTCGGGCAGAGGGGAACCCAGATGAGGCTATGCCAAAAGGGAAGTCTCTCATCTGGGGTGGTAGACACCATTTTTTTGCCCGAACTTATGGGCTTGGTTTTCCTCTGCATTAAAAAAGGGCCTTTGCCACATCCTGCCTTGTTGGGTGGTGGGGTAAATAACCTTGCTTTGGGAATTAGTTGGAGATTCGTCTTCAGCTGTGCTGGTCAAACTAGGCCATGTTGAAGGGCAGAGTCTTGTCTGTGGTGGTAGACAGCTACCCGACCCCATGCATACAGGGTCTACAGGGAATTTATGCCCAAGTTTACGGGCTTGGTTTTGCCCTGCATTAAAAAATGGCCTTGTGCCACATCCTGCCTTATAGGGAGGTAATGTAAATAACCTTGCTTCAGGAATTACTAGCCTGCAACCAGATTCCCTGTCTTTCAGTAGTGTATTCTCTTTTACAATAAATCTCTTTCTTTCGCGTGTTGCTGTTCCTTCAGTTGAGTACCACCTTTGTCTGTTTTGTAACCCTCTTTAAGGATACAACAAAAAATACCAGAAATTCCCAAATTAGCATTTTTTTCTCTCCTTTCCTTTTTTTAAAAAAATATTATTAGCAATACATTTTGCAAAAAAATACCAATATTACATTTAATTCTCATCAGAATGATCAGAGTGAGTTTTCCAACCTGCTGTATCTTTGTAAATACCAATAGTCTCATACTACTCTGTCTGAATCCACTACACTGTCCACAGACTGACACCCAAACAACCCTGAAATGTTCATATTAAAGGTTCCAGCATGAATACCCAGCAGTACAGAATGCTATTTCTGGTGGAGTGAATTGCATCATGGTGCTCTTTTATTATATAGAAGAGCAATAAGCAACTTATAAATTTAAAGAAATCTGTCTGGCTGTGTCTGGTGTTTTTATGCTATATTAACATGTCATATCATTTAATGCTAAAGGGTGCTTTATATTATACCAATGTCTATTGGTAAACATTGGTCAGATTTATACTTCATTCTACAGGAAACCTTTTTCAGGTTTACACTTTATTCTATAGGAAACTATTGGTCAGGTATATACTTGAGTTCATAGGTAAATATTGTTATTTACATAAGGGGTATTGCCTTTATATTTATCAAAACAACATTTCAGCCATGTGCCCTCTGACTTTTTCAGATCTCTGTCAATCTGAGTAACCTTCATGAAATTTTTTATTTGATCTATCATGGTAGATTGTTCTCACTAGGTCTAGAGATATCTTGTTTATACAAGAACATTTGACCATGGACCCCTGAAGAAAATCGGAGAGCACAGTGGTTGAAATGTAGTAATAACATAGATGAGGAAAATAGTCCCAAAGAAATAATGTCTTCACAGAAATTCAGACAAACAAGACTGTATTTATACTTGTCTGTAAAAAAAAAAAAAGGTTGAATCTCCATGTAAACATTGGTCAGTGTTATACATGTGTCTGCTTTATACTTGTCTACATGTAAACATTGATAGGTTTCATACTTGGGTATACATCTTAAACACTGCTCAGCTCTATACTTGACTCAAGATGTTAAATGTTGCCTGGCTTTTATACTTGTTTACATGTTAAACATTGATTGGCTTTACACTTGAGCCTACACATAAACATTGACTGGTTTTATACTTGAGCCTACACGTAAACATTGCCCGACTTTACACTTGAGTCTACATGTAAAACATTTGTCGCCTTTATACTTGAGTCTAAATGTTTGCATATCTATTTATTTATCTATCTAATAGGAGTAGATAGGTTCATCTATCTACTATCATCCATGTTGTAACCTAGGGAAGGTTACTGAATAGAATAATCAAATGAAGGTTGGTAATGAATGATAATATTTAGAACTTTGCCAGTGGCACATAGAAATAGTAGTCAACTGCTAGAAGTGAGTAAACTGAATTTCACAATAAATCTCCAACTGCAGACCAACATACAGTATTTACTACTGTGTTTATGTAAATGGGGACATATCCATTATAGCCTGTAGGTATATTACAACAATCAAGTTCACACTCCTCCCAGTCTTTTAAACAGGAGTTGAGGTTTATCTCTTGTTTCGGATTGAGTTTCTAGTTCCTCCTAAAGTCTTCCTCAACTCTATAATCCTAATGTCATTTAAATTCTGGAATTTTTCTGCTTATTTTGTTCTCAATAGGTGTATCTAGGTCCACCTATCATCTGGTTGAAACTCTTTCTTAATCTTTAGAACATGAATAGTGTTTTATCTTCTGTTCCTTATTTAGGAAGTCTTTCCTTCTTTTTTGCTTCCAGTAGCTTCTTGTGTCTTAGTGGCTTTATTGCCTTTCTTGGTGTGAATTAATTAAAAATAAATTGTACACATTATAAACATATATATCTGAAGGAGAAACTTGAGACAACTGAAATGTTGTTCTACAGAAGGATGCTGAGAATACCATGGACTGAACATGTCAGTAATGAGGAAGTTTTAAGGAAAATGGAGGCAAAAAGGATGCTTAAACTTAGAATCAAAAAGAAATAATTGAAATTATTAAGACACATAATGCAGAAGGAATTCTTGGAGAGTTTCACACACACAGGACATATTGAAGGCAAGAAGAATATTGCATATAACTTGCTTAATGAGCTTGTGTAATTAGTTGGCAGAAGAAAGATTAGAAGAGATAGCAAAAAGATAAACCTTATGAAAAAAGGAATGGTAAAGAAACAAATCTTGCTAAGAGATACAAAGAGGAAGTTGTGGAGTGCAATGATCGCCTGTGTTCTGAAGGGACATAGTACATAACTTTTTATATTCATATCATCCTCTTTCTAATGTGAATTATGGATAAGGCATAGCACATTTTGCTATTTTCATTACAAGGGGGTGGGGTGATTACCAATTCTTGACCAGATACTTCTTAAAATTGGGCCAAACAAAAAAAATGTTTCATTACACACATTATATATATATATATATATATATATATATATATATATATAAATTCCCAAGAGGATAGAATCCAGGTAGAACTCAATGTCCAGGACAGAGTAAGAATATAATATAAAAGGCTCAAATACTAATGTTCCATTTTTATAATTCATTACATTGGAATCCATTTCATCAGACCTACAAATTCAAATGTGCGTGTAAGAGGGAGTTATGCATATATTCAAATGTGAATGTAGAGGAGATTTATGTGTGTGTGTATATATATATATATATATATATATATATATATAGGTATTTACCAGGGTGCCCCTTTGGGGACACCCCAGGTTCATGGCAATAAACTTAGCCCTATCCAGAGGGAGAGGTACTACCCTCTAAAATAAACTTAGCAAGACTTAGATGTGACACAAGGTCAAAAGTATAGAGCACTCAATAACGATCAACACACTACTTGGTCTCAATTTATGTAGTGAGACAAGCTTGCTAACCATTACACCAATTCATTTTTTTTTTCTGTCTAGTTGTCATGATTTCTGGTTAAATTTTGAATTCTTTCTCTACTACATCCCTCTCAATGTTAACGTTTTTTTCATTGGCTAAATTTATCATCAACAACTTCTGTTTTTTCCTTTTATTTTTCCTTTTCTTTAGAGAATGGAAGATTTCTTAGTTCTTTCTTTTCTTGCCTCTATTTCTTTTTCCTTTTATTGATTTCTTGTCCTCTTCTTTTTTCTGCTTTAACCTGTGCATTTCTTTCTTTAATTTTTATGGTAAAATTATATATATATATATATATATTTTCTTATGTCTTTCTAATTTTTTAAAAATATAAAAAAAAGTGATGTGATATCACTAGCATTTTTTTTAAAAATCATTTATAACTATCTTTGATCACCACTTGACGAGATGTCTGAATTGGACGTCGAGACAAATATGCATTTTTGTAGTGGTAACTTAAATGTTCGAATGTAATAACTTATATATATATATATTTCATAAGGTTTATCTTTTTGCTATCTCTTCTAATCTCTGTTCTGCCAACCAATTACACAAGCTCATTAGGTAAGTTATTCACTATTCAAGAGAAGCTAATAGCCCTGAAGAGTGAAGACATTATTACAAGGCACTTATGAAACTTAGAATTCAGCATGACTGAAAAAATACTGCTCAGTCAAGTGACAATTTTCTCCATATTAATTATTGTAGTGAACAATTATGTAAAAGTGAGTCCGAGTGGCTTGCATCTGGCGTAAAGGAAAATAACTTCCTTACCTCAATACGCAACATGTAGCAACATTTTGTTCCTTTGAAAATGGCATGATTGTTTCCCCCACTTAGTTATCCTAGAAGTGTATGATTCTGAAATGTTGGCTTTTATACAGCTTGGTGTGGTTTGACCAATAGCAATCCACATGCTGATTGGTCAGACTTCAGGATGGCATTTGACTGTGTGACTGAAGATGAAGCCAAGAACGCTGATTGGTCAGTCAGCTATAGATTTGGCATGATAAAAAAAGGCTGGAGCAGTAAGAAGGGGTTGGTAATTTTTACATTGGTTATGCATATGTAAATTCAAGAACAGTGTCTTCAGAAGGACCATTCAGTGTTGTACAAGTGGTGTCTGAGGAATAGACTCTTATTTAACTACAGAAATTGCTACAAACTATCATAACAGTTATTGAAAATATATTTCAATTGAGCACTTTGGAGTGATAAGCTAATTCTATAAACAACAGCCACCTGTGCTAATGCAAAGCTCTTCAGTAAAATGAATGGAGCACTTTGGCTGATTGGCATTTGTTTACATTCGTAAAAACAATATGCTAGATTTAACTGCCAAGTGAAGACAGCTCAGTGGTAGAAGCTCTGACTGACACCAAATTGGTTGGGCTTCAATCCTGGCTTGAGGAATTCGGATATCTAGTTGCACTGAGGAGCTGTGATACAGTGAAACAGTACTGTCTGCAAATGATTATATATGTATTCTTTATTAAGACTTGAATGTACAGGCTGTTAGATGTAATTTACCCCCCAAAACATTTAAAAATAACATTTGATGTAATAAGAAATGTCAGATTAAAAAGTTATTTTCCTTTGAAATTATATATATATATATATATATATATATATATATATATATATATATATATATATATATATATATATATATATATATAGAGAGAGAGAGAGAGAATGAATACTGAGGTCATGGTTTGATGATTGCCTTCAAACATTAAACTGTCACTATATATGGAAGAGCTGAAAAGTTCTTGGCAGACTTTCCCAAATCTGAATATATTTCCTCTGAGAAATTTTCAACAATTTTTTTTGATAAATAGAAAGATAGTTATCGTATTTCAAATAAGTACTTTCATAGAAAAGACCCATTTTTTTTGCAGCAACCGTGCATAAAATTTATTGAAAAGGTAAGTACAATTTTTTCTCATTGTTGTTTTATGTTCATTGTATTTATTTTTAGCTTTTAAAACCAACATATGTAAAATGAAAAACATTTCTGAAAATGTCCATGTTTTCAAAGGTAGACAAAAAAGAAATAAAAAAAAATTTTGTAAACAACTAAAACACTTAAAACAAACAAAGAAAATACTTCGATTTTTTTTTTTTTTTTTTTTTTTTTTTTTTTTTTTCATAAAAGCTTGTAGAGAAACTTAAAGCCGATATTTGTAAATCCACACACCTATGCACATGGACGAAAATATACAGACTGTGTACATACATGAATACATTTACATATATATGTACATACATGAATACATTTACACACACACACACACATATATAATGCACCAAGTTGTTTGTTTTTAGTAATAAATTTATTTTAATCACAGCTCCTTATTTACCCTGCAGTGGCTATCTTTTTCACTTACCCAATTTTTATTATTGCTGTCCCAGTAAGTCTTTCTGAAGAAGTATTGCATGAAAAAGGTCCCTTTAAAAGAATGTTTCAGTTATTTTCAAAGCCATATATATATATATATATATATATATATATATTGGAAGTTGTATGACAAAGTGGAAGACACAATTCCAATTTTTTGTTATAAAATGTTTTCAACACTTGATATATAAAAATTATCTCTCTCCATATATATATATATATAATTGTGTATTTGAGCAGCAATCTCTCTTATGCAAGTTTCCTAAAAAACGGCTGACAAGGTGCTGTATTTAACTCTTGATACATACACAAAACAATCGATATATTCAGTTAAAGTAAAATAAAATTCATCCTTGATAATGGCTAAAAATCTAGCCGAAAGTGCTTGGATGTATAAAAAACATTTGGACAATTTTTATATAATTTATATTCTGAAAAGGAAAAAGTATAAGATCACATGAAAAAAGATAGTGGCAACAATCTGTTTCATGCTTATATGCAATCATCAAGCCTGAAATACATACATTCTGTCCCTGATATTGAGCAATAACCCATATATATAACATACTTTAAAACAATATTTTATCATATATATATATATATATATATATATATATATATATATATATGTTCTTTTATTGTCCTCTCTCCATAACAGTAATTTTTCTCATATTCTCTAACACTGAGTAATCTGTTGCATCTTAGTGGATTTATTGCCTTGCTTAAGGTGAAATGAGATATATAAACAGTCTGAAAATTATGACTTTAAAATCTTTTTCTTCGTGCTTCAATTTAGTCAAAAGGCTAATATATAATAAATATCAAAATTATTGCCGATATATTTACCTTATTTTTTATTCATCAAATTTCATTTACCCAATTATTAAATATACATACCCCCCATATATATATATATGGCCTGACGATTGCCTCTAGCATGAAACACTGTCGCCTCTAAGTGTTGACTTCTATTTTCTTATATACACACACACACACACATATATATATATATATATATATATATATATATATATACTCACACATATATATGTATATGTGTGTAAAAACAAATCTCTATTTTTTGTGCCATCCTGAAAATAGGATGAGGACTTACCTTAAATGCAATGCAGAAAAGCTGGGGAAAATATAAATAACTTTCAGCACGAACTAGAAATTGTAAAAAAACAAATAAGATATGGAATAAATATTAACAGCATTTTTTAAATTCACTCATTTTTATTCTTTTCTTTCATCTTGAGAAATGCCAGCTTAATGGAAAAAGTAATAATGATTTATTTAAGCATTCACACACACATTTCTTTCTATTTTTGATCTGATGAAGCCTAGAAAAGGTGAAACATGTAATCAAATCTAGTTTCAATGAAATGGTTTTCCATTTGTCATATTTCTTCAAAAATATATAGTCAACCACAGACAGACTGTTTCGTTGTATCACAACTCCAGTGTGGCTAGACATTGAATTGCTTCAAGCCGGGATCAAAACCTGACTAATTTGACATCAGTCAGATATCTTACCTCTAGGCCATTGTTACACAGCAGAAAGGAAGGGAATTTTCATGTTTTTCTCTATATGAAATATGCCAGTGGCTCAGAGAACTCAATTCATACTTGAAGAGTAATGCTTAATAGCAGTAGGAGCTGGTGTTTGTTTTTTTTCTTGTTTTTTTGAAACTCCCTTTCCCTAGAGAGATCAACCGGATTTCCATGAGCATATATAATCACCCCCGACTGTTTTGCTGTATCACAGCTCCTCAGTGTGGCTAGACATTCGATTGCTTCAAGCTGGGATCAAATCCAGACTGAAGAAACATGCTTTTATTTATTTATTTATATAAATAAGGTTGGTGCAAAAATAATGTCGTTTTATCACATAGTAACATATGTGAGAAAACGACATTATTTTTGCACCAACCTAATATATATATATATATATATGGCCTGACGATTGCATCTAGCATGAAACACTGTCACCTCTTAGTGTTGACATCTATGTTCACTTTCATATATATATATATATATATATATATATATAAGGATGTTTCATTAAATAATATAGATATATTAGGTTTATTTATTTTTATAATCCTTTCTAGTTCTCTAATTATGTTCTTGATGTTAAGTTGAAGTTTATCAAGGAAGGCACCATAATTTTTGTTAACCAATGTACTTCCAATTTCCTGACATCATTCTCAGGGTGGAATTGTTAAATCAGACTTAATGTAACTGTGATCGATGTGATATTAATTTTTGCAACCACACATGAATGTGCTCTGCTATAATTGTTTTTAAATTAACTGTTGTGCTTACGACGTTTTGTAAAGGGGGATAACAAGAGATGGCAAATTGCAAAATGGTGTTAAATTTTAGTCAACTGAAATGCATTTTAAAGCATTGTTTCTATAAATTTTGTTCAGTAACTGCCAGCAAGGTTGGTTCGCATTGCTGCACCAAGAAATTTTTCTTGCTGGAGTCAATCCTTCATATCTACAAATCAACCATTCATCCTTTCATGGAGTATTGCTGCCATATTTGGTCTGGAGCCACTTCTAATTGTCCCAAGGTCTTTGATAAAATCCAAAGACGGATATGCAATGTAATTGGCCCTGATCTGTCATCTCGCCTGAAGCCGCTCTCTCATAGACATGCCATTGCCTTCCTCTGTCTTTTTTACAAATAATTTCATGGTAATTGCTCTGATGAGCTGCTTTTGCTGGCTATCAGACTTCATGAATTCAAGCTTTCAACTGGGCTGTCATCTCACTCTACCTATTTCACTGTCAAAACTGTTAAATGTAGCTGTCTCTTCTACTCCAATAGCTTCATGTCTCACACTTCTCATCTGTGGAACTCCCTCCCCATTTCTTGTTTTCCTCATTGCTATAATCTTCAACTATTCAAATCTAACATCAATCAATGTCTCCAGATACCCTGATCTATCCCCTAACCTTCTCTTCACCTTTTCCTCTTACACTCCTCTTTGTTCTCGTTTCAACTCTCTGTAACCCCTTGCATGCTAGTGGCTTCCTGCCTTGTTTGAAGTTGAATGCTTAGAAAAAACAAAAAAAAAAAACTCTTCTCTGTTAACTAGTGTTTTGGAAAAGATCAACATTGTATATCATTTTAAATGTCCTTTGGAAGATTGTATCTACATAGTAATTTTACTGTATGCTTCTTGATAATAGCTAGAGAAGTAACCAAAAAGGCTCGGAATCATTCTATGGAAAATTTTTAAATTTTTTAACCCCTGAAAAATGGTAACCTGTTGAAAAAACTTAAGTTTAATTAAAACTTCCTTGTTGGCCATTTTCAATAAAAGACGCATGAAAGAAAGGCTCCTGCCCAAATACACATTTAATATATAATATATATATATATATATATATATATATACACATTCACACATACAGAGGGTTCAATGTATAAATTGTCACCTAAATTCAAACTCGGCTCTCTGATTCCTCAATCTGAGTCACTATCCATTACTTTACTGTGTCTCCTTTAAATATATACTGACCGAAAACAATAACCATAAAACCTAGCAGATTATGCAAATATATAAAGAAAAACACCCAACCAAAATACCACAAGATACTAATAAAATACTACAAGATACTAATAATATTCGTGCATTAATGACTCATAGTGGTAGAAAAAAAAAAAAGTTAAAAATAACTTGACATAAAATTATATACTAGTGTAGGAAATTGTTGGAAAATGCAAGGTAGAAGCTGAACATTTTACTCTTAGACAAATAAATGAAAAAAAATATTTTCAATGCTAGCTGAATACATGTGGTCCAAAGCCTAATTAGATGTTTACTCTCTAAAGCTTATCATACTTTAAAGGATATGTGAGAAGTTGTAAGACTGTCATTACTGGGTAACAAAACAAAGATTTTATCAGTGGTTGGTAAAATAACAACAAATTTGCACTTCACTGGAACATTGAAGTTTCTGAGGTTGAAGTGCTTATGGTGACATTGGTGAAAAAAGACCGCTCAAGATAAAGAAGGAAAACTCAAGTTTCATCTAAAGATTATTTACTTTCACTTTTATACAGTTTTCTACTTTAGTCAAAAAGTATATCAATGCAGAGTGTTGGGATTAAAAGTAACAATAAGACAGTAAGACCAATATTAAATGATAGTCATACTAAAGAGTATATTGATTCAGTATCTTGTGATAAAAAGCAAAATTAACAAAATTGTATAAAACCAGCAATAAAATAATAGCCATAATAAAGAGTGTATTGACCTACCATCTTCTGAAAAAAAAGCAACAATAACAAGATGGAGCAAATCAAGTAATTAATCCATTGAGGGCGTTTATTTATTCACAATACTGTTAACTATGTTTGCCGTAGTCTCTGAATATAGAATCCAGTGAAGTCTGTAATGTGTTCAATATCAGAGGTTGACAGTAAAGATTCAGAGAAAGTAGCAGTTGTTAAGTAATTCTTTAAGTCTTCGATATCAGAGGTTGGCAGTGAAGATATTTTGGGAGTAAAAACAAAATGGCTGCCTTTATACACGTCGGATTGAATATTTTGAGCTTCCTGATTGGTTAACCGTTCTCTTGGTGGACTATAAAATGAGTCAGCTCATTTTGACTAGCTCACTAGTACACAAAGTACCCAAAGATTCTAACAAGTACAGGGTCAAATTTTTTGTGTGCAGTCTTCAAATTACTGGACCAATTATAATTTTATTTTATTATTTTTGTTTGTTCTGTAGGAAAAAATATTCTACCACGTTTTTGTGCTGGGTATAAAAACCCTCTTGTAGTAATAGTTAAAATTTTACAATATAAAATTATAATTTCTTTTTTACTATTAATTTCCAGACAAGAAAATTGATAATTCTTCATAAAGTTTTTCTTAGTATATCTTCATGTACCAGAAGGAAAAGAAATCTTTTTTTTCTTTCATGTTAATAAATTATGTTTATTATCTTACCAGGCAAGACTGATGTTACTAAAAAAATGACAATAAGAAAGATATCATTTAAAAGAAATATTTCTTAGACATACATTACATTTCTTTTTAAGCTATGTATCTCTCTCATATATAATATATATATATATATATATATATATATTATGAAATGAACTAAGTCCAACAATTATTTTAATATATTTTCTGTTTATACATTATTTTTAGATACAGTTATTTAAGTAAATGCTCTGTTTATAATAAAGAGTATTAACTACATTTACCAGCCTGAATGTCTGAGAAATTTCTCTAGCAGGAATCAAACCTGAATCTGTAACTTACACAAAACCATCTTTTGGCCTGATGTGCTATACCATTTAGCTACAGAGGAAGCATTTAAGCATTTACTTAAATATTAGGTTGGTGCAAAAATAATGACGTAATAATGTCGTTTTTGACGTATTTTTTAACGTCAAAAAACGACATTATTACGTCATTATTTTTGCACCAACCTAATAATTGTATCTATAAAAATAACATATAAACAAAAAATATATTAAAATAATTGTCAGACTTAGTTCATTTCATAATATATGTTGTCATTTGTTTACATTATGATATAATTGTTAGAGAAAGATCGTGGGAAATTTGTTTATAAACAGTAATTTGACTTTGCTAACCAGACGCTTCCCCTGTAGCTAAATGGTATAGCATGTCAGGCCAAATGACACTTCTGTGTAGGATACAGGTTCAAGTACTGTCAGGGACATAGCACATAGTAGATAATGTGACCCATTCTAACCCTGGGCTGATTGCAGCACCATCTGTGATGATCTAACCCTTGGCTGGTTCAGATGGAAATCCGGTTTACCATGGGACCATGTGTGACACTAACCCCTCTGGTTGTCGTGGTCGATGTCTGGTTAGATTCAATATCAGCTTTGTTGTTCCTAGCTCGCCACCAATGTCTGGTTACCGAACTGCTTTGATCTCTAGTCTAACCTACCCACGTTGTGATTCGATCTTAGGTAGACGAAATCAATCAGGTGTCTGACCATAGTCCAATCTGAATCCGGGGCAAAGGTGATACCACACAAGTGTATGTAAAAGAAAAATAATGAAACAAACTCGACAGGTTCAAATGTGTTGAAAAAAATAACAAGTCTCTTTATATCTGTTTGCTGAATACAGGAGTGCGTCTTTCTCCCAACCCGCTTCTACGGAGTCTTGATATCTTAAGTTGTTTTTCAATAAACTGCTTTTTGGTGTGTTCAGGTGATATTCATTAAAACTTGATTTGGTGGTGTAAGTCTAAGTCGGAATGCATGGAAATCTTGCAGTCAGCTCTTGCGAGGCTGGTCTCCGAGCTCAACAGCTCTCTGGGACTCTTTCTGAAACTGTTGTGGAGAGCCATGATTTGCCTGTGTCCTGGTAGTATGCAGCACATAGAAAAAGTGTTCAGTTATCAGTTATCTCCTGTTAATTCCCCTCTGAAAGTTCCCCATTGCCTTAATCGGGTATTGAACTCACACTCTTTGGGTCCTGTCAATGGATCTAACCAGCGCCTTTATCTACTGCAAGGACACATCGCACAGTGGATAAAGGCGTTGGTTAGATCCAGTGAGTGTGAGTTCAATACCCGGTTAAGGCAGTGGAGAACTTGGAGAGGGGAATTAACAGGAGATAACTGATAACTGACATCCATTAAAAATGGCACATGGAACTAGAACAGTCTACCCCAGTGTGTGAAATAAAGGGTTCAGTTCGACATTCCAACGACCTGAAGGAGAAGCGTACAACGGCTGAAACGTAATAAATATGGCGACAAAGATGAGGACAATAGTCTGAATGATTTAAATAATGTACATAATACCTCATCTCAGAAATATAGACAAATTTGAACAAATCTGAATATGTGGCAACTTAAACACAAATTGGATGACCTAATGGAGAATTAAACAGAAATTCTTTGTTGATTTTAATAAAGCTTGTCTGAATGAGTTACTGTCTAAGTATAAGTTAATTGGTCATGACAGAAATAGGATTATGCAGTCATAACTCTTGGAACATAGCAGACAATTTTAATATGTTTGGTGATTCTGTCTCCAGACTGGACAATTCTCCACATATTGTTGCTACTTTAACTCTCTCTCTCTCCCTCTCTCTCTATATATAATATATATATATATATATATATATATATATATATTATTTTATATATTGTCATCTACAGACAGTTTCGCTGTATCACAGCTCATCAGTGTGGCTAGACGTCTGGTTGCCTCTAGCTAGGATCAAAACCTGACTGAATTGGCGTGAGTCAGGGATTCTACCACTAAGCCATTGGCGCACGGCAGGGATGAAGGTGAATTTAAGCATATTTATTTTTAGATAAACACACAGTGACTGAGAGAACTTGATTCAATTTACCGAAGAGACTTGCATTATTAGCCGTAATAGTCACTATTACACACTTCCTCCCCAGAAAGCTAAACCGAAATAAAATTTTCAGGAGCATATTATTTTAAATATATAATATTTATTCAAAAATTATAACTTAAGCATATTATAACATCACAACAAAAAAAAACATTGTTTCAACACTTCTGGTGTCTTTAGTGGTGGTGTTGATTGTGAAATCAAGAGTTTTATTTTATTATTTGCTCTTGTAGTATTGTATGCAAATTAGATAGACAAGTATAAATAGAGAACAACTGGTGAACATAGGAGGCTGTGTCTAGCAAACCCGGTTGTTATTCAGGACATGGAGAACTATACTACAACTACTACTATGCAGAGATATGCAAAACATAATAGGTCTACTTTGTATTGAGCAATTTTTTAAAAATAGTGGTTTTGGTTATCAGAATTTTATTCCATCTATACCAACACACACACACACACACACACATATATATATATATATATATATATATATATATATAATCAAATTCACCACAAGTAAACCCACTAAGACATTAGAAAACTGAAGCATTATTGAGGAGCAAGAACAATAAAATAGTAATCAGGAAGACAGTAGATAGCAATTGACATTGTATTTAAATTTTTGAAGATCAAATGTGTCTGGAAATCAAGAAGCCGGAAGAGTTCCACAAGAGAAAAATGCAAAAAAAGAAACTATTAACATAGAACTTTCAGTTACATCTGGCCAATTCATCTGTAAACTGATGGGACCTTGTTTCTAATCTAGTACTGCATTTAAATTCATAAAGTCTAGGTACGATAGCAAAGAGCTCATCTGTTCAATTGCCATGAAAGTATTTATAGAAAAGTCACAGAGAAGTGATGTTACAGCAGTGGAAAAATGACTGAAGTCAGATCAAGATCAATAATATTGTTGATTCTGCTTTGGAGAGCATTAGACCATATGTGGCAGCAATATGTGAAGCATGGACGAATGGTAGATGATATGTAAGATAGATTCAAGAGAGAAAAATTTTCTAGTATCACACAGGGAAACAACTTTCTTAGCAGCAGACCTAGCAATGGATTCAATATACACTTTCCACTTCATGTCAGCCGAGAATGTTAGCGCAAGAAGGTGCAATGAGTCACTTTCCTGGAGGTTAGCATCAGCCATGCAGAAAGGAATCTCTCAGATGATTAACAGAGAGTATATAGCCTAGGGGTCAGAGTGACTGATGTCAAATATGTCAAGTTTCGATCCCAGCAATCAGATGTCTCGCCAGACTGATAAGTTGTGATACGGCGAAACAGGCTGTCTGTGGATATATATATATATATATATATATATATTTCAGAAGACAACCATTTTTTTCTGAAGTGATCTTGTTGATTCTTCTATGTGCCATGTAATTTCAGGACGTTGGTGATCATGGCTCTCCACATTTACCTCTCATTTGTAGGTCTTGATAAAAAATGTCTTTTAATTATCTCCTCTAAACCTTGTTCTGCTATCCATTTATTTACACAAGCTTGCTAGGTTGGTAATACATTGCCTTCCTCTGTCCTTCTTGCCTTCAAACCGTCCTGTCAGTATCAAATTTTCCAAGCCCTCTTTCCTTATTATGTGGCTTAGAAATTTCAACTATCTCTTTCTGATAAGTATAAACGTCTTTTTTGTTCCCATTTTTTCTTAAACTTTGTTGTTCACATGTTTGGGTCTTGATATTCTCACCATCTTTCTGTAGCACCTCATTTCTGTTGCTTCAAGTTTCTCCTTCATCTGTGAGATTGTCCGACATTCACTGCCATATAGGACAGATATTACATAACAGTTCAGTACTCTTTGTTTCTAACAAAATTTTCCTGTTTCTTAATACTTTGGAATAGCAAAAAAATGCCTTCCAAAAGCTAAGCAATGTACCTTTGGATATCAGTTTTGCAATTTCTGTCCCTATTAAAAGACTTCCCAGATATTTAAATATAAACATTCTGTCTCGCATGCATTTAAGTTTTGTTTTTTCCTTCGCTCATAATTAATATATGGAGGAATACAGTATGAAGACATTATCATATTGATCTCACCACTACTTTTATGTGCTGTGTTCCCTTAGGATGTATGGGGTCATGGCTCTCCACAACTTCCTACATTTTGTAGCTTTTAGCAACGTTTGTCTTTTACTATCATTCTCACTACCTGTTCTGCCATTAGATAGGTTAATCACTGTTTGCCTCTGTCTCTCTTGCTTTCAATGTCCTATGAGTGTCAAATTTTCCAAACCTTCTTTCCTCATTATGTATTCAAGAAAAATTAAACTATCTCTTCTTGATTCTAAGTATGTGTCCTTTTAGTTTCTTTTTTTTTCTTTTATGTGCTGCATCCCTTCATTACATATACAATCACATCTCTCCATGAATCCCTATCATTTGTAGATCAATGCACTTCATATCCCTTTGGATTCTGTCATCCATTTACAGAAGCTAGGTAGGTTACTCACTGTTCCTCTTTTCTATATTATGCCCTGTGAGTGTCAAATTCCCTAAGCCTCATTATGTGTCCTAGAAACACTATTGTCCTCATCTTTGTTGCCATACTTATTACAACGTTTCAGCTGTTGTACACTCCAGCCTTCTTCAGGTGGTTGGAAGGTCGAACTGAACTCTTTATTTCACTCACTGTTACATATTTTAATGGATGTCAGTTATCAGTTATCTCCTGTTAATTCCCCTCTCCAAGTTCTCCACTGCCTTAACCGGGTATTGAACTCACACTCTTTGGATCCTGTCACTGGATCTAACTAATGCCTTTATCCACTGTACCATCTGTGTATGAATTTCTGGGTATTATAAAACTAATGTCTTCAGCAATCTATTTTACCAGTGCTCATATTACAATTTTTGCTCTTTTAATTTCATTTTTTTACCAGGGTTCAGTTCGACATTCCAACCACCTTAAAAAGGCGGGAGTTTACAACGACCAAAACGTAATAAATATGGCGACAAAGATGAGGAAAATAGTCTGAATAATATAAATAGTGTACATAATACCTCATCTCAGAAATGTAGACAGATACTGAAAGGCCCAAACAGTGTGATAAATATGGTGACGAAGATGAGGACAATAGTGTGAATAATGTAAATAGTGTACATAATACCTCATCTCAGAAATATAGACAGATACTGAAAGGCTCGAACGTTGTAATAAATATGGTGACAAAGATGAGGAAAATAGTTTGAATAATGTAAATAGTGTACATAATACCTCATCTCAGAAATGTAGACAGATACTGAAAGGCCCAAACGTTGTGATAAATATGGTGACAAAGATGAGGACAATAGTGTGAATAATGTAAATAGTGCGCATAATACCTCATCTCAGAAATATAGACAGATACTAAAGTGGCGAAATGTTGTAGTAAATATGGCGACAAAGATGAGGACATTAGTCTGAATAATTTAAATAGTGTACATAATACGTCATCTCAGAAATATAGACAGATGTGTCCTAGGAAGTTGAACTATTTGTTTCTGATCCTAAGCACAGATATTTTTGGTGTTTTAATTTTCCTTAAAACTTCCTCATTGCTTGCATGCTCTGTCCATGGTATTCTCAGCATCCTTCTGTACAGTCACATCTCTGTTAACTCAAGTCTTTTCTTCACCTGTGAAGAAATTGTTCAGAATTTGTTTCACACTCAATCGACAGATTTTTTTTTACATTTGCTCACGATGAAATGATATGGAGTAATAGAGTAGGATGACATTATCATATTGATCTCACCACTACTTCTATATGTTCCCTTAGGATGTAGGGGGTCATGGCTTTCCACTACTTCCTACTGTTTCTAGCTCTAAGGAATATTTGTCTTTTACTATTCCTCCCACTCCCTGTTCTGTCATTCGTTTACACAACTTTCCTTAGACTCACCAGCCCTGACATTTACAAGTAGAACCCACCATGCCATGTAGACAAGGGTCAATAATTCCCATTCCTTTCATATTCCATTAGTAAGGAGTAAGTTTCACTCAGACAGCTTCTTCCCAAGAACTGCTGCTTTGTGAAACAGACTACCAACAGGATGTTTTCCAAATGACTACAATCTTGACCTCTGCAAATCTAGGGTTAACCATTATCTTTCCTGCATAACCACATGAATTAATTGAATTTTCTGCTGCTCATACATCACGACACAGTAAACCTCTACCTTGAGTGGCTCTTGGGTCTTGTATTGGGTGAAACATTAGTATAAAAAAAACCTTGTTAGGTTAAGTTGCTTGCTGTTAAGCTTCTCTCCCTCTTGCTTTCATTATGTCCTGTGAGTGTCAAATTTTCCAAACCTTCTTTCCTCATTGTGTGTCCTCGAAAATTAAACTGTATCTTTCTGATTTTATGTATAATTTTTTTTTTAAATGTCCTTTTTGTTTCCATTTTCCTTAAAAGCCACTCATTGCTCACATGATACGTATATGGTACTTTCAACATCCTTCTGTAGTACAATATTTCTGTGGCTCTAAGTCACTCCTTTATTTCTGAGTAAATTGTACAGCATTCACTGTCAATGGTTAATACTAATGATACAGAGTGAACATTAAACAGTGAAAAATTCAGATCCAAATTCAATTAATAACTACATCATCTATTTATATTTCTAAGATGAGGTATTATGTACACTATTTACATTATTTGGAATATTGTCCTCAAGGACACATGGCACAGTGGATAAAGGCATCGGTTAGTTCCAGTGACAGGACCCAAAGAGTGTGAGTTCAATACCCGGTTAAAGCAGTGGAGAACTTGGAGAGGGGAATTAACATGGTTCCAACGCAAGAATGTAAAGCAAAGTCGAGAGCGGACAACCTTGACGAATGAAGTGAGACAATACGAAAGGCTTTGATCTTACCCCATTCACCCCCACCAGTGCACCGGGGGTCGCATACAAAAGTCGGATCCAGGAGCGAAAGTCGGCCGCCGAAATGACAGCCTCTAGAAAACGATGGTCAGCCCTATCGAAGTCCTTGGAATGATCTAAATTGATCAGCGCGGCTTCACTGTCGACTTGTTCTAAGATCAAGCGTACCATATGCAGGTTATCCTGAATAGTCCTGCCCTTCACAGCACAAGTCTGTTCGGGGCCAATCAGACTAGACAGGACAAGCTGCAAACGGTTGGCTAAGCTCTTCGCCAAAATCTTTGTTTAACATGGTTAAAGGGCGAAAATTCCCTAACCCATCCCCACCGTTCTTGTCCTTACGCAGCAACTTGATCACACCCCTGGTGAAGCGTTGAGGTATAGACCCCTGCTTCATCCAGTGGTTGAAAATCAGTTCCAGCAAAGGAACAAAAACGGGCGACTGCCTCAAGTAAACTTCGTAGGGAAGACCATCCAGTCCCGGAGATTTATCCAGGCCAACCTGCTTTAGCGCATCCCAGATTTTCGACTCTGTAATGGGACCTTCGCACCTAGCCGCTTCAGCTGCCTCGAGGCAGGGAAAGTCAGCTAAATAGGCGTCGAACTGAGCAGAGCTCAGACCGGGCTCCCTGGTGAAAAGATCCTGAAAGTAATCCCGAAAGACCTCGCGTATGCCCGCGTTTGTAGTCACGGTCCGCTTATCCGGCAATGTGACGCACGCTATATGTCGCCTAGACGCAATTCATCGACCATATTCAATATACAATATTAAATGAGCAGACGGGCGTCAAAATAGCAGTCGACAAAGGTCTAGCGAAAACTCGTGCATAAATATTTGTACTAGGAGATTTATTTTGTTTTTAGTACAAAATTGTGGCACAAGGCCGAAAAAGGTGAGGGTAGAGGCTGGTCAACACTAACTATCTTATACCTAGTTAATCAGATTCACGACCCATCCATACATTACAATTTACCGATTTACCACAAGAACTCATCCATCACCATTCAATCCTTCATTAACCATAATACCACATCCTCACAAGGGGGATTTGATGATGAATAATGATGAATAAATAATATACATAAAATTCTAATAATGATAAAATGAGAGGGGAGGGAGATGAACCCAATAATAAGTAAAAATAAACACAAAATACAAACTAAACATAATTGATGTTAGTAGGGACCATCCAGCCCTCAAAACAGAGTAGCCGCTGTATTCTGCCCAGGGGACAAAATCAAGAGGCGCTCTCGCTAAAGGAGTGGGAGAAGAGGATAAAATATTATGCGGGAATGGGGAAATGTAAAGCTGACCCAGTCGAGATGAAAAAGGGGGCCAAAACAAACTGGGGAGGTTGGAAATCTCGACCTGAATCATAACCAAAAAGTAGCCGGGATACAGGCCAGGAACAACACTTATTAACATTAACTAGGTACACTGAAGCTTGTCTAACCTAACTAAGGGGAGGGTTCCACGGGAAGCCACCCGATGTGCCATAGGTTGACCCCTGAAGAGAAAATCAAGGCTAGCCCCGTTCACACGAACCAAGCTCGCCTCTTTTACCCACCTTTCGCTAAAGACTGTCGAATGCAATCGTTTTCTATCAGATTTAATCTTCATCTTGAGCTGATGCTCAAAGAATCGGATTAGATCCTGATGAGAAAGACGATTGCCTCGCAAGACTTCCTCCTTCCGCGTCGTCCAAATCGCCATTCGAGCCGTGGCCATCAGCGTCAGAAACACCATCCGTTTCACCCCGGAATACGGGGGCGACACATTGTCACACGCGTATGCGCGATCAATGGAAACAAGCTGTTCGGGAGCGAGATGAGCCGTCAGCTCGCCGACATGGTCCCATAAGGGGCAGACCCGGGGGCAATGGTAGAAGGCGTGCGAAGCCGTTTCTTCTAAACCAAGGCCACACCGTTAAGTCTGGCAAATCTGCCAAGCCCCATATGAAAGACTTGTGGTTGAGAGGCAGCCGATTCCGAGCCAATCGCCAGCTAATCAAATGCCTTGGACTGATCCAAATTGATCAGCACGGCTTCTTCGTTGTCTTTTACGCCCTCTATGATCGTGCGGATCAGATGCAGGTTGCTCTGAATTGTTCGGCCCCTCACAGAACAAGTCTGCTCAGGTCCCAACAGAGACTCGGCAACTGAATGCAAACGCTCCTGCAGGATCTTGGCCATAATCTTTAACTCTGTGTTTAGGTTCCCCCCACCATCCTTGCCCTTTTTCAACAGAATGATCACACCCCTGGTGATCCGGTTTGGGGTGGACCCCGACCGAAACTAGTTGTTGAACACTGCAGTCAAAATCGTAACAAAGATGTGCGACAGTCTCAAGTACACTTCATAGGCGTAAACCATCCAGACCGGGCGACTTGCCTCTGCCGACCCTCTTCAATACCGCGTAGACTTCGTCCTCCGTCATCTCTCGCTCGCAGCTAGCCGCTTCAGTCGGCGAAAGCCGAGGAAAGTCAGCCAAATAGCTGCGAAACTCCTCCTCACGGAGACCAGGCTCCTTGGTAAACCGGTTCTCGAAATGGCGCCGAAACGCCTCGCACATGTCGTCAGTGGCCCGAACAGTACGCCCCTCCGGGGATTTGACTTTACGAATGTAACGATCGCCACCTCGACGGATCTCTTCCCTGCTCAGATCTGCGCCCAAATTCACAGCTTCGGAAGACATCTTGCTTAACTTATGTCTAATTACCTGTCCCATGTAACGCTCGCTATTCGAACGATCCAGGACCTCCCTTGCTAAGGCTATCTCTGGGGGATCCCTCCAGCCACCGCCCAGGAAAAAGTAGCTTCAAGCGTCTTCACCTTTTCAGCTCTATCTAGAGCGAGCTGTTTGCTGAAATCAGTGGTGAAAGACCTAATCCTACACTTAAGACGCTCCCACCACTTATTCCCGATAACCGCCCCCACTAGCTCCCGCTGCACTAATCTAGTTAGCTGTTCCTGGAAGTCCCGCCTGTCCAGTAAGGACAGATTGAACTTCCAGTACCCAGCCGTTCTAGGCCTATTGTCTAACGCCACCCCGGCACAAACGAGTTTGTGGTCCGAATAGCCTACCTGTGGAACTTTGGGCAATCTAGTAGATCTATGTCGGCTCTGAGGGCGGTCTGGATATGCCTACCATTGAGATTCGTCAACATATGCTTCGCATTACCTTTCTAGACCGAATGTTTCGCGGATCGGATGAGGTGAGCGCTTTCTGGAAAGAAGACGTCCGAAAAAAATTTCCCATCCCTGAGAAGTGTGCACTCGTGCGAGGAGGAGGCCGGTCGTACACCCCGAGCCGAGTGCTTCTTCTACCGCGAATGTCGTCGTGCTCTGAAACTCCTCTGACGGGCGTCGGATGGCCTCTCCAACGTCCAGGCGTTGTCTCGTAAGGCATTATATCGACTGTTAGTTAGTGGGGCCGTTCAAGATGATCTGATTGACGAGCTGGGTCTTACGAAGCAGGAGGCTCGCTCGATATGGCCTTGGGCGCCTGGGTTGAAATGCCTTAATAATGATGTGGCATCACTCACCTGACTGGTGATTCGTGGGGCCCTCTGTGTCGGCAAGAGACTTTGTTCAGCAGGCTTGGAGAAATATCCAAACTGTTGTCGCTGTACTGGGGAAGTCGAGACCATTGGTCACGCCTTTTTTCAGTGCAAGACGGTAGTGCCGTTGTGCAAGTTTATTGAAGGCCTCATGGTTCGCATGCTGTAGGGAAAGTTTTTTGTCCTTGAAGCTAGTTCTGTTTGTAGCAATGTGGTGCCGCAGATGACGAAGGCTGAACACTGTGTTCTGTTGCTTACTAGGGGTTATGAGAGTCGTGATTTGGACGACGCGTCAGAAGGAATTCTATGATGGCGAGAGGTTCACCTCTTCCCAACTGATCTTGTTCTTTAAGCATCAGCTTAAAGTCAAGATTAGGACGGAAAGGCGGCGGCTCCCTTCATCAGAATTTGGCAAAAGGTGGGTAAATCTTGCGCGAATGTGTAGAGTGAAAGGGGCTGACTTAGAGTGGCATTTGGATATCGGTTAGGCTCAGGATTTTGTTCTATCAGGGTTGAACAGAGGCAACCCACCCCGATATTAGGTTAGTTTAGGTTTTTTTTTTTTTTGAATCTTTAGTTTCCCGTTTTCTGGTTAACTTAGCTAGGGTATGCATGCTCATTGGCCCCCTTTTATTTCTGTCCCTATTTTTCTTTTAATTCCCCTCCCTCGTTAGGTGGTCAGTGATGTCAGTTCTCTGGTGGATGCGGGGCGCCTTTCGTTTCGTGTGTGTGATTTTTCGTATTTGTTGTTATGTATGAATGTGTGTGTGCCTGTGTGAATGCCTTAGAGGAATGAATGTTTTTCTTATTTTTCATAGCCCCGCATTGATTTCGTCCAGTGAACTGATGTTTCTGCCACATTTAGGGATTTTGTGGGGGGTTTTATTACTAACCCTATTTTGTTTTGTTTTATGTAAATAGTATTAATTCATATTGTAAATAATCATTGGGGTTTTTTTTTTAAATTGTTGTTCCCCCCACAGACTTTTAAATGTACATATGGGGACTAGTTAGGATTTCATAGAGAATTTGAGGTATTGTGGTGGACGCAGTAAGAAAGGTAGGAGTGAATGTGTTGTTTTGGTGATAGGAATATTGTTGGTTTTTGGGTCCGTGTCTGTGTCTAGCTAAGTTTAGAATTAAGACAGAAGAAGACCGTCCTTCCTCAAACCCCTTTTAGACCTCGTGCCACATTTTGTACATTTGTGCAAATAAATATTGAATGTCCAGTCCAGCTTGTCAGGCGAAGAGAAACAGAAGGACGAACTATGCTCTGCTACCTTTTACCAAAATATCCACTACTAACGTGAACAACGCTTTCCTACTGTCTTCAAGATATTCACTGCTAACCTGTGGATTCTCTACTCAAAACGACCGTCATTATGAACAACAATACTTACCTGCATTTAGACAAAATTACTTCCCGAGCAAAATGAACCATTTAATTAATCAGTTCCTTTACTCCTATGTTTCTGGGATTGCAGTCTTATTTGTTCAAGCCTTTCATGTAAGGCACTCAGGTACCTTTTGTCTATTAAGTGATTATCTTCAACTTAATCTGTAGCAGAAGTGAAAGGCAGAATGAACTGCTGGCCTACCTTCGATGAGGCTGCCCGTCCACATCTACCAAAAAAAAAAAGGCTTCGTGTGCTGTGTATGTAGGAGAGGATGGCTGGGATGAAACCAAGAATGTCTGTTGGCAAAAAAAATATTGTCGCAATGGTCGGCTGAGCTGTATCTAGAATTTGTTTTGATTTGTGTCTTGCATAGAAAATTACTGATGTGTCTGGGCTTAATATAAACATATGAATTTCAGCTTCGTAAAAAAGTGAGTCCCCACTGTTACTATTGTACAGAACCATTATGATTGTGATTTCCTTTTTGTTTGCCATCGCTTTCTGCGTCCTGCTTATGTTCAACCTTCATTTGTGCTATTCCTGTGTGGAATATTTGCTGCCACTGCCATCGACATGTCTGTTTTATTTGCTTTGTTTTATTTCTCTCTCGTGCTGCTGTTCGTTCTGTTCCTCCTTGATTGTGTTCTGGCAGCAGAAAAACACCATCACTTGGTCTTCATCATTTTATTGCTAATCTTTTTCATCCCAAAATATTTCCATTTCATTGTTTTTATATAATACCAGGAGTAATCAATGAATCTTAGATACCACTGAACATATTTTCTGGCTTACAAGATGCACCCTAATACTGGAAAGAAATTTCTAAGAAAAAAAAGTCATAGTCACACGTTAACACATTCACATACTAGCACCATATATTGTTTAGATTAATCACTGATTTGATTTTGTTAGTATGGCAATGACATACTAGTAAAGACCAGAAAAGCTCCCACCGCTGCTAGTAAACAGAACATGTTTAAGTTTGTGACTCAGCTCCAGGAAGGTCTATAGTCTTGGAAATACTTGTATCAGCTAAGTACTGAGGTTACATGATATAAAGGATGAGTTAAATAACTAGCTAACATCATAGTGTAATGACTCAACATACAAATCCACGTCCCTATCAGTCAAGCCAGTTAGGTGACCATTCGAGCTTACTTGATCCTGGGTGTTGCCTTACATTCATCTTAGAAGATGCACACATATTATTCAGCGTATTTTTTTTTTTACGAAAAAAGTGCATCTTGTAAGCCAGAAAATACAGTACATGGTTCATTGACTTCTATTTTAGTTGTGAATTCTTTCTCAGTTTTATTGAATCTCAATACATTGTTTCAAGACTTTTGTTCTATTGCATCTCACTATTCAAACATTTTAACAATTGCTGTCATTTTTGATAGCATGGGTACAGTAGTAAAGAAATAAAAATACAAAACAAATATTAATAACAGACAATGTGTTGTAACCTATTATTAATTACACATTTTAAATTATATTCAAAGACGCTGAAGGAAGGTTTATCGTTCTTTGGAGTAATAACTTAAAATAGGTGTAGTCATTTTCAAAATAAGTAGTCTGTTTTTATTATGCTGTTGTAACCTAGGGAAGGTTACTGAATAGAATAGTCAAACGAAGGTTGGTAATGAACAATAATACTTAGGACAAGAACAACACATAAGATACACCAGCAGTGTGCAGAAGTAGTACTCAACTGCTAGAAGTGAGTCAAGTGAATTCCACAATGAATCTCCAACTGAAGAATATCTACCAACCACTCCATGTGGTCAGATGTGGCACAAGGCTGAATTTAATGTGGAGTATCCGAATCCGTAGCCTTGGCCAAAAATTCTCCGTAGACCCTGTATAAAATGGTGTTGGGTAGCTGTTTCCCAAGACAAGACTCTGCCCTCCAACATCTAGTGATCCTCTCTGTCTGGAGGCAGAGAATTTGACCAGCACAGCTGGAGATGAATCTCCAAATGCAGACCAACATACAGTATTTACTACTAGATGAAGAGTAACATAGTGAAGGAATTCATAATTGAATGGATGGTTTTTCTGTAAACTTGGCATGTTGATAGAATGTGAGTTATTTTTGGACTCTTGAAATAGTGATTACTTGTATTGGCATCTTTTTTTTTATTCCCCCAATGCAAGGCCGAAGACCCACTCAAGGCTGAGAATTACTTAATGAAGTTGATATAAAAACATACAAGAGAGAGTAAGGTGCATATTATGATGATATGTAGGACAGATAATGGTTAATTTGAAGAGGTTAAGATTGTAGTGAATGGGGAAAGCATCCTTTTGGGAGGCTGTTCCATGATGTAACTGTTCTGGGGAAGAAGTTGTATGAATGGAACTTCCTCCTTACCAATGGAATATGAAGGAAATCGGGATGAGTTGATTCTATGTACATGGTATGGCAGGTTCTAGCTATGAAGGTTTGGACTGGTAGAACCAAGGAATATAACTAACCTGAACATCTGCTACGGAAATAGCAATAGAGTAGTGAAAGGCTAGCAACATTTTGTTTGTGGGAAAGAGGTTGTAGGGTGGAAAAACAATTCATCACATTGTCATGGATGAATAGCGTTACCTGCATGTGTGAAGAGAAGTGTATAGTATGAGGTTTACATAATCACTTCTGGTCGTCTTATGATTGATTAAACCAGTAGATTTGTGGACGTAGATAAAAAAAAAAAATGCTCCAAATGGAATTCTGTAGAATGACCTTCGGGCAGGTTTTTTTTTTTTTTTTTTTTTTGTTTTTTTTGATTGACTGAGAAATATTTACATTGCTCCATACTTATTAGTTTCTGGAAATTGCAAATAGAAATTTGTAATATGCTTTTAAAAACTACTTTTCCTATTTCTCTCTTCCGGTCTCTGAAGAATGAAGACAGCCGCTACATACTGTGCATTAATGGTATGAGACATGGCGAAAATATTTTGTCTTTCAATTTATTACATTATCAGAAGATACAGGGAACAACTAAAATGGTAAAAAAGAAGTTTGGAAAAGACTAACATAGAGCCAAATTCAAAGAATTAAATTTCTTTCCGCTTCTATGTAAAAAGAAAATATAAATGCTCATGAATTCGGGCTTTCCATTACAAATTCTGTTTTTGCAAAACAAGAAAAATTGTCTTTGCAATTCTTTCACTTAAAAAGAAAGTTTTAATATTTATTTTCTTTGTGTTAGTCTTTTAGATTATATTTGTAGCGATTTCTACTTTAATATCCTTACATACATACATACAATCGGTCGAAATGAGGGGGAAAAAAACGATAAAGAAGAGGGTACATATCTACATCCCTCTAAGTGTTTCTGTGAGTAAAAGTGTCTATATTGAATACCTCAGATGGTGCAATTTTTAACAAGCTATTCTTGCATACCAATTCATGATTGACGTCAATCCTCATTGGTGTTTCACTCTTATTCTGTGAGACAAAATTATATTAAATAGATAATTGTGCATATTATGTTTTCTTGACTAACGAACTGAACTCACCTACCAATTTACTAGTCAGCTTTTCTCAGTTCTCATGGGAGAACACATTTTTATGGCCTTTTGCCAGACTGTTACACTTAGTATATAATTGATGTAACACTGAATAGTTACTTATTTTTCATCAATCTCTATCTATAAAAGGCAGGATGTGTGTGTGTGTGTGTGTGTAACGAATGCACGGCCACAATTTTCGACAGATTTGCACCAAAATTTACATGCACATGCTCCAAGTTAGTGTGAAGGCCAAGACTGACTTTTCATTTTCCAACTCCCATCGATAGTGGAAATAATCGATTTTTTCATGCTTCTACGGCACTTTTAATGTAGATTGCGGCCATTTTCTACTGGCCAGAGGGAGAGCCAATAGCTGGCTGCCACGAATAGGCAGGAAGATTCAATTGGCCAGCGTGAGAGCCAACAGCAGACTGACACGAATGTTAACTAGCATGCAAAAAAAAATCGATAGCTGCATTCGTCACAAGTGGGGAAAAATTTAAATCTGCATGGCACTTTACTCCAATTGGCTCATTCGCTTGCTTAAACTCAACGTTGATTCTGATTCTACAGAACTGGGTTGGGTGTGAAAAAGTATTTGTTGTTAACATTCTTTTTTCATTCGGTTTTTCCAGTTACGAGTCCTTTTTTAAAGGTGATCGTTTTGTGTTCATTTTTTTTAGTTCTTTTTTCATAACAGATTTAATGTTTAGTATAGAGCTTAGAAAAAATTCACAGTGTGAGATAGGCAAGAAGTAAGGCATGTAGCAACATCAGCTCGGCAAAGGGTACTCCTTTAAAGGCAAGGAAGGGCAAAAATATTTTAAGTCAAGTGATAGCGATTGCTGTATGAGTCGTATGATTTTTGAATCAAGCACGGGCAACACTGGGTCATGCTGCTAGTACCAGATATAGTTCTATTTCCTGGAAGATGTGTTAAGTATTTTATCATTGCAGAAACATTAACTGAAGATTGTATGAATATTTAAGAATTTTAAATGAAGTTCTTTTCTGTAAATGTTTGAATCCATGACTTGGGCTTTCTTTATATCATTTATTGTATTGTTAAATTGTTCTATCAAACTGCAGTCATGTTATCCGTTTCATAACACCTAGCCTACAGTCAACTCACACTGAAAACACGAGTTTGCATTCAATCACCAAAACTGGCTCAGGACTTAGACAGGGTGACTATTTGGGAATGCTATGTACTATAAGCAGCCTGCTACAATCCAAAATATATTTTGGCTTTAAATAACCAACAAAGGGTTGATAAGTCATAAGAAAACAATCACTCCTGTTGTGGGTTGTTCTGATGATATATTGGCCTTGTCAAAATGTACTTCTTTTATTATAATTAATTCATGTATGTTACCTCTTTGTCACTGCGACTCATTGGTCTAGTGGATATGACACTTGCACCATATCGTAATGGTCTAGGTTCAGTTCTCAGTAGTGTATGCACACTGCTGATGAGTCCCAAAAATAGGACGAAACAGCCATCCAGTACTTACTGCATTCTGTTGAGGATTCTTCTAAACTCAATGAATTAATTATGATTATTCAAATCCTCCTAATAATAAATATATATATATATATATATATTAAGACATATTTTATGTTTATACATTCATTTTATAGATACAAATATTCAAGTAAATGCTCTGTTTATAATAAACAGTATTAAACAACAGTATTCATATATATAAAAAGAATGTATAAACATAAAAAATGTCTTAAAAATAATTGTCAGACTTTGTCCATTTCATAATATATATATCTATCTATCTATATATATATCTATCTATCTATATATATATATATATATATATATATATATATATATATAGTGTGTATATGTAATTAATTTTGTGTGGTTGGTGGGTAAAGAGATATCATTATCCCCAGAAAAGAAATATATAAATTACAAGCAAATTATATACAAGATACAACACAATAAACAGAAACAAAAATGATAAAAGACTTTCAGAGAAAATATTGTATATTTTAAAGGACATATATGTATACAAAGATAAAAAGCTCTTTTCTTATCTGATAGGAGCGACATGGTCTGTCAGGGCACTGTTCCTGGACATCTGCTTCATATGGCAGTTAAAAAGAGAGAAAATTTGATTTGTTTCAGTTATTGGTAAAAACGACTGTTCCAGTACATGATCAGAGTTTTCATATTTATTTAACTATTTTTTTATAATCTACTTTTTTTTATCTATTGTTAATTATCATTCTTGTCTGTATTTGAAGTTCATTTTATTAACTTGTAATTTTAATTTAAAATTAATTATTTATTATTTTGGTTTTCTACTCCTACATTAGTACTAAAAGTTAGAGGTTATTTAGTGATTTATTTGTTGCTATCACTTCTCAGTGCCATCCCTCAGCAGTGAATAGGGCCACAAACTCAACATGCTGCATGTTACTTCTTTATCTAGGAATATCTGATCTAGTTCTTATTTACTACTGCTCAGTCCTTGCTTGCTCTGTTTCCACTAGGCTATTGTCCTGTGGGACAATTTGGAGTGGAGATCTTGGAGCCTTAAACCTAACCTACAACTGAGTCTAATTCTATACTACCTGGCCCAAGGATTGAATTCAAAATTACTATACCAACAAATTTATGAGACTAACTTTAATCCTTTCCATTGAAGCATTGTGATATTAGCAACAATGATGTCGACATTTGTCCAAATCTAAATCTTTTATCTTGCATAAAAACAAAAAACAATTTCTAACAAAATAAGACATTTTTTCTAGTTTTCAATAAAACCTGCATAAATAAAGGGTTATCAAAATATTCATCCTATAGATATATTAGAGATACAATGGTATGAAAAAATTAATATCACAATTATGGTGACCAAAATTATTGCACTTAATATTACTATGCGAAGTGATATGGTAATGTTCAAAATCTACCGATACATCCACTAAAAGCATTTCACCAAATAAAATGATAATATTATGCCTATTGTTAGGCAAATGAATGATAAAGTGTGCAAAAATTCTGTGTAATATGTTTCATCCTCTAGGACTTCATCAGAGTAATTGTAATATTAGCCATTTCTTCATGAGGAAACATTCAGCTTTCATTGATGAAGCATACAGTATTACTGCTGGTTGAATTTTTTTATAATTTTTCAAAAAAATACCTTTTTAAATACAGTAGCTGTTATCACTCTTTCCATTGCTGATGGAAATTACAGCCCCAATCTTTTATTTGAAGTAGTATCCATTTTAGCTATTGTTACTGTTAGTAGTCCTAAAGTGATGTTTTTTTTTTTTATTTGTTATAATTCTTTGTCTATCATTCTGTTTGATAAAGAATGGTTTTCTTCAAGATCTAAAGGTTTCCTTCACTCGAAGCCATTTTTAACCCTTGATCTGAGAAAGAAGTTGTTATTTGGTACAGTTATTTCTTTATGATTCCATAGCACTAGTCCACAAGGTTCAATGAAGAATAGTCATTTGCTAAGGAGGCTTCATTTATCAAAGCCAATTTTAAGCAAATTTTAAATAAGTTCAGATATTTACTCTTGATTTTAAGGACACTTATGAACTTGAAAAACAAGGTCTTATGAAATTAATCCTGCCAAATAATCATGTAGCAATATAATCATGAGATCAATTAATTGATAATCAACTGATACATGTAAATATATATTAGTGCACTAAGGTAAAAATCAAACTTTTTAGAATCATATTTTATACTTTCTTTAGTATTTTGATCATGTTTGTTTAGAGTTTAATTTCTATCTTCATAAAGACATACAAGTAAAATTATAAAATCTTTCTCTTAAAACAATTTTTCAGTAAAATTTGTTTCTCAAGTCCAGTAATTGCTCTTGCATTGAGTTATATGTTCTGTCCATTTTGGTTGTTGCTGCTGTGGAAAGTCCTCAAATGATGTGGTTCCTGTTATTTGGTACAGTTCTTTCTTTGTGATTCCATAGCACCAGTCAATAATGTTCAAAGAAGGATAGTCTTCACCAAGATTCAAAGGCTTCCCTCGTTCAAAGCCATCGATCTTAGAAAGCAGTTGTATACAGCTGATCATTTAGATATTTTCAAACGAGATTGGTTCTATGTTTGACATCCATAATATGAAAATCTTAATCTGACAAGGCTATTTTCGAACATGACTCAAGGTTTTAGGTTAAGTAATGTTTTTGTTCAGAGAATTATGTGTACGTGTTGGAAGGAGAAGGAGAGAAATAAAAACGCAACTGTCGTTTATAATTATGTACCGACAGGAAATGCTAAAGATGTTGGAATGCCGAAATTTAAAATTTTTTTATTTTTATTGCCATATCTTGGCATGTTGTCAGCTGATTTCATTCAGTTTTATTAAGCTTTTATTTTTTATCACTTATTAAATATCCCCCATTGCAATAACAGAAGATCAGCTAAGAAACGTATAATAGAAATTTGTATATTATTTTCTCTCATCCTATACTTATGCAATATTATCTTTGCATTGACAGTAAAATAATAACATTAGTAATAATATCAAATGTGATTACCATATATACTTGCGTATCATGTGTTCTTTGAAGACCTAATTTTAAAGCTAATTTGATTACAGTAAATGGATATATCGTTTGGTCAACAGCATAACCAGGGCCAGCAGTACATATGCTAATTTTATATCTTGCGTTTGATGCAAGCCCCTTAAAATTAGCTTTGTCTTTGTTGCATGATATGTGAATATATACGGTATGCACTAACATTAAAAATGGTGTCATGACATGATATGACCATGAGAGGTAAGTGCATTCAGTTCACATTGTAGATAAGAAAAAAACGCCAACCAACCAGCCAAAAAGACATTTCTTCTAATCTAAAGATTGTCTTCAGCAGATTTTGGCAGCAGAGGTCATGCCTGAAGAACTGGCATCTTTGTTCCCATCAGATTGAAATGGAAGAGTGTCAGCATATTTATTTTGGCTGGTTTAAGAAAGCATCCACAATAAGAGAATGTACCCACTGTCACTGAAGACACTCTTTGATGACAGATTTGTTGCTGGGTAGCTGGATTGCACAAATGATTCCTTGTAATCTTTGCAAAGTGAAGCAATAAATAATGCATGTACACCCCCCACCACCACAACCACCATCACTCAAGCAGATCCTCTTCTGCCAGAATTGGCAGTAAAGACAGGAAAACCTTGATCTCTTTTTTGGCAATAATTTCTGTGATGGTAAGTATCTAAGTCTAACCTTCTTCACTGTCAATAAATTTGGAAAGGATGGATTTTTACCAGTTATTCACCGAGATTGAAATATATATATATATATACATAAACCCAAAAGCTACAGACATATTTGATATACACAACATCATATATTCCTGAATAAATTATTACTTTATTAAAGATTTTGATACGGCCTTCTTGACATCCTATTGCTTTCATCAGACTTTCAACCACTGATTTTACTAAATTTTCTATTGTTTCAGTATTGACATTACATACATCAGATTTTTTTATATTTTCCTCTTTGTTGCCTTGTTGAGGTAATCTTTCTCAGCAACCTGGCCATGTCTTTCTATTTTGATACCACTTTGGTAGTGGTGATAATGGCAGAGCTGCTAATGGAGCCTTCTAGTCATTTGACTTGTGCAGATGTCATCTTCAAGGTCTCAAATACATGAATATCAATTGTTGCAGTAACTTCAGGCTAGTGTCTTTCCTCATCAACTTTCCAATTTCCTTGATCAGAAACAGCTCCCTATTTTTTTTTCTACCAGAACATCACAGGGAATGTTTTCTAGAATGGGCAATGGCTGACAGTGTCAGTTTTAGCTCTGAGGTACGTGAATCAGTAGACTTGATCAGAGGTTCAAGAATCATACAAATACTATGATCTTCTTTCTCCTCTATATTGCTGTAGTATATACAGGATGTGATGGGGAAAATTGTCGCCTAAATTATGCAAAAATGAAAATAATATTGACATCACATTTTAACAGATATATTTACCAAAATTACACAAAAATATCTTGAAATACTAAAGAGTAAATTTATTTAATAAAATCATCATTGGCTTCAACCATGGCCTCCAGGTAACCTTGGAATCTCCTGCAACTATTCTTGATGGTCACCTTGTTTAAGTTAGTGAATGCAGCCACAATCCTTGCCTTTAGTTCATCTTTGGTGTTACAAGGAGTTTTGTTGGTCTCTCATTCAACTGTGCCCCACACATAATAATCAAGGGGGTTGTAGTCTGGATAGTTAGGTGATCAGATGTAAGGGGTGATGCTGTTGCAGAAATTTTCTGACAGACATAACTGGGTTCTTTCATTTACGCGATATGGTACAGAGTCATGTTGCCTGACATAGGATCATCCAGGAGCCATCCACTTTACCCAAAGCAGCATTACCTCCTCAAGGTCTCTTACATTAGGTGATACTGATTAAAAAATATGTAGTCCTTTGCTTCACAGTTCTCTTTATGATGTTTACTTAAAGGTGGTAGTTGGGTTCTTTTCACATGTTTAGACAATATACTTGATATTCTATGTCTTTTTTTTTCTGTTTATACTTTCAACATCAGTGTCTTCAGATATTCATAATAATAAATTTGCATATCTTTCTTATTATTTTTTCATTGTTTCTCAAGTCTCTTTTCGTGACATTCTTGACACCAGCTTTTTTTTTTCCTATATTTTTTTGTATAACGTAACTTTTCAATTTCTTTTTGATTATTCCTTGATCTCTGTTCAACATTTTGCAATTTCCAAATTTGCATTTCCATCTTTGAAGAGAAAAATTCTCTCTGATGGAACAAAGTTGAAGATCTCATCAAAAAATCTTTCACATCAAAACCTGCAGAATTTTACACATAGGGTTGCAAAAAACTACCTTATAAGTGGCAACAAGTCATTCAAAATAACGGCAAATATATAACTGATTAAAATATAATCATACTTTTTGTTTTTAAGAATAAATTATTGTACAGTAATCAAAATAATTAATAACCTGTTCAAATCAGTTATTAACTGGGACAAGAAATGGCTTGTAACTTTTTTTTCACAATTTCCAACAGTGCTCTGATCTGTCGATAAATTTACATCTTGCTTCATTTTTAAGTTATTGCAAACGTTTCTAAAATCCGGATATTATGTGTGGAAATTCACATGCTATATTTATCATACGCATATATCCTTAAATTTTTATCAACACTGGTTAATAACTGTTTTATTTTGAGAACATTGACGTGGATAATAAAATCTAATATGGTGTAGATATAAGTAAACTAAACTTCTGTCCATTAATCATCTTAGAGACCCCTTGGAGTCTTCCATCAGCATGGCTGATGCTAACCTTCAGAAAAGTGACTTATTGCACCTTATCAGGCTCACATCCTCAGCTGATATGAAGTCAAAAGACTATATTGAATCCATTGCTAGGTCAGCTGCTAAGAAAGTTGGTTCATTGTGTCGAGCAAGACAGTTTTTCTCTCCAGAATCTATCAGTAAGTATAGCATTCTTCCATGCTTAGAATATTGCTGCCATATATGGTCTGGTGCCCTGCTATTTACCTTGAGCTCTTTGAAAAGATCCAAAGAAGAATCTGCAATATTACTGGTCCAGATCCGGAGGCTCAGCTCTAGTCATCTTCTCATCACCGTAAGGTTGCCTCTCTGTGTGTTTTCTATAAATACTTTCATGGCAATTGTTCAAATGTGCTTTTTGCTATGGTATCTAGACTTTATGAATTTAAGTGCAGTAGTAGACTGGCATCAAGATCTCATCAATTTACATTTGAGCTGGCTAAATGTAGCCATAAGCTCTATGCTAACATTTTGTCTTGCACTTATCACTTGTGGAACTCCCTCCTGACTCCATGCTTTCCAGCTAACTTTAATCTGTGAAATTTTAAATGCAATGTCAATCGTTATCTACTGTCCACCTGATTACTCTTTTCTCTTTCTTCTCTTCATTAATAAGTGATTTTTTTATATAAGTAATATTTAAATTATTTAGTTTGAGATTAATTTATGTGTTATATATTTTGAATAACATGACGTTATGGAGTTAACAATTTTCTTTTAATTTTTAACCTTATTATATTCATGTTGGCTTGAGAAAGTTGTAATTCTTTCAGTAATGGAGATATTAGGAAAAAATCTGGGGTGCAGATTTAAATTTTAATAAGGTTCAATAGCAGCACTCTCAAGAATTTTCCTTCTAAGTACTTTCTTCTTTTTATGTACTGTTTGTCCTTTCTCCACCTCTCTCTATCCCTTACACCTCTCAACAAGTTCCTTCCCTCTGCTTCCTCCCCCAGACCACATTCTGTCATCCACTTGCTTAAGTCTGCCATGTATGTCATCCGTTGTTTTCCCTTGTCTTTCTTTCCTTCTATTCAACCCGTGAGTATCAGATTCTCCAGACCCATCTTCTTCATTATGTGTCCCAGAAACTTCAGCTGCTTCCTTCTGATATTAAGTATAAGCCTCCTCCTTGTTTGCAATCTCTCTAAGTCCTCATCATTGCTCACATGATCAGTCCATATCCTTAGCACCCTTCTGTAGAACCACATCTCTGTCACTGCTGTAAAGGACGACAGATGTCTCGTAACAGTTCAGTATTCTTTTCTTTGTTACCAAAGAAATCCTCCTGTAACAACTAAGTAAGTTACTTTCTCTTTTAATAAGTGTGGCATTCTTTAGATCAAAGTTGTGGTTGAATTTATTTCTATGTATGACTGATGCATTTGATAAATTGTTATGCATATAAGGTCTATTTTTTTGTTTATAGATTTCCCAATGTATTGTGATGAACAATTATGGCAATTTTATATATATCAGCTTCAAAATTATTATTTTCATGAGAATTTTTGGTTCTGTTCATATCCATAACAGTTTTAGATGTGGTTGTAATTATTTTCATGTTGTTTAGATTTGACAAATTGTTTTGTATAGTGGATGTTCTAGAGTTAGTAGGTAGTATTATGTATCTGATTTTTATCTAGTTGATTGTTCTTAATGACATTATCTTTTTTGGCGATCATTTATTTCGTATGCCTTTCTCTTAGCATTATGGATGAAATAATAAGGATATTGGAGATTTTAGAAAGGGTTTTCTGTGTATTTCTTTTTCAGGTAAGTACTGGGGGATGCAGATTTAAAAAAAAATTAAAATACTCTTTCACATATATAAAAAAAATAAAAATATCACATACATTTATTAGACATTGAATATATATATATATATATATATATATATATATATATATATATATATATGAAGAAAAATATTTGGAAAAACAAACAAAAATCCTTAAATGCAATTATGTTGTTTTAATATGAATGAAATGTCAACGTCTGACGTTTTGGTTTAATAAACCTTCTTCAGGACAATATTCATTAAAATACAATTAACATAATCAGTTCAACATGACAAAGACGATGGACATAAAAACAAGACTTATCAAAAACAGTTAATTGTATTTTAATGAATATTGTCCTGAAGAAGGTTTATTAAACCGAAACGTCAGACGTTGACATTTCATTCATATTAAAACAACATAATTGCATTTAAGGATTTTTGTTTGTTTTTTCCAAATATTTTTCTTCATTCTGTCGGATTTATATCCATTTATATTTGCTTACATGCATACATACATACATACATACATACATACATACATACATATATATATATATATATATATATATATATATATAATGCAGTGTTACATTAAAACATGCACTAACATCATGATTACACACCTGATGAAATGTTAAAAAAGATTTTCAGTTATATAGGAATATGTGCATGTTCTACTGTAACACTGCATAATAAATAAATATTTACGGTTCTACTTTTGTATTGATCCCTGTTTTAAATTAATGTTTTGAGCTCTTTGTTCCTTTACATTTGGAGATATATATATGTGTGTGTGTGTGTTAGTATTTTATTATTATTTAAGTCTTCATCTTATATTCTGGCATATACACTTATTAAAATTCTATGACAAAGTCGAATGGAAAAGAATTTCCAGATATACAGCTTTAAACTTTCATTTTTAGTGGAATTGACAAAATTCCCAATAACAATCAAAAGAAAAATAATACAAGGAATGAATGAAAATTTGACAAATCCTACAGCTGCATGCTGGGATTTCTTCCTAGCCAATAAAAATGGTCACAATGATCACAAAAGGCAAGTCAACAATAAGGCAACAGTAAAGCAATTCTAAGACAGTAAAAAAAGAAACAATGTTTATATGCTAATGGGATACAGTCAAATGGTTATAGCTTTCTGGCTTCAAGGAAAGAAAGAAATAATATATGGGTAAAACCAAGAGCTGACCATTTTTATTGGCTAGGAAGAAATCCCAGCATGCAGCTGTAGGATTTGTCAATAAATTTTGGGAGGGAAGATTTTTAGTAGTCATTCCTAAGTGGAACTAGCAACCATCCCCACTTATAGTTGGCACCATCTGAGACTGAGAACCATATTTGGTAAAAAGATAGGAAAGAGGCAATAAAAATCTTTATCAGATGCTATGGGCAAAGGATTTGGGATTCTTACAATGAGATCATTTATATCAGTTGCATTTTAAATTTAGTCCACTTCAAAAAACACTATTCAATACCAAACACTGACGAAGACTGTAGGAGCAGCCAAAAATCTTGACTGCCATAAAAATTTTATTAGGAACTAAATAAAAAACAAAAATATGCAAAAAATATCTTTGTCACTACTTCAAATATATAATACAAAAAGCATACATGGGTATTTACTAGCTATGTATTAATGTTTACCTACCTATCTACACACACACACACACACACACACATATATATATATATATATATATATATATATATATATATATAGTACAGGTAATAGAGCCATTGGTATATAATCAAAGAGGATCCTAGTAATAACAAATATTAAAACTGATCCACAGAGCTCAATGTATTTATTATAATAGAACATATATATTTTTAAGCAAAAAACAAAATTACCTCAACATGAGTATAGTCTATTTCAAGCTGGTCTGAATCCAGACAAACACTTGAGAGCTGAAGATGTCTGTGTTCAGACCAGCTTGAAATAGACTATACTCATGTTGAGGTCATTTTGGTTTTTGCTGTATAATATGTGTGTGTTTAAATAAAAAAAAAAAGTGTGGATATTGAAGTCAACACTGAGTGGTGATGATCTTTTTCTGGATTGAATGCAATTTTCAGGCCAAGGGTTTTGCATTGGTTGGCAAGATCAGTTACTTCCAGCTTACTGTTTTATTGAAACAGCTTTTGAACAGATGGAAACAGTTATTTTAAATTATTCCAGAGAATATTTATGAAGTAATTATGAGACAGGAATCAATTATTTTATTACAGGGTTGTTTGTTAAGTTTTAAATCACATTTATTTATTATTAATTACGCATAATCAAAACCAAGTAAATTTAATAATAATAATAATTAAAAAAATAGTTAATGAATAAATACAAAATGTACTAAAGTAATTAATAATCAGAAATAGCTGATCTTACTATCCATAATGACTAACATACATAGTCGAGATATAATCCAACCCACACAGTTTGAAGAATGTGTTCAACAATGAACTCGACTGTCACCACTCGGTGTTGACATCAACGTCCATAGTTCTCATAATTACATGTGCATTATCCTGGATATTTAGTATTTTTACCCTCCCTATAAATATAGCATATCTTAAAACTATATTTTATCATATACATCATGTCTAGAAGAGTTGCAGGTGATTCTGAAGTTATTAGGAGGCTGTGGTTGAAGCCAATGGCGATTTTAATGAATAAATTTACTCTTGAGTATTTCAAGATATTTTTGTATAATTTTGGTAAATATATCTGTTAAAATGAGATGTCAGTGTTATTTTCCTTTCTGTGTAATTTAAATGATAATTTATCCATTGCACACTGTAGGTGTCTTTAAGAAGCCTATAATTAATCTGATATTAATTATAGGTTTCTGCCTATAACACAGTGAAGGTAACAGGAAACCACTTTCCTATCTTTTGTAAGAATACATGGTAATTTCCCAAGTAATAAACAAAACATCTATGGAGAATCATGATTGCTTCTGTCCTGAAAACACATGGGATTAAAAAAAAAAAAACACACAAAAAAAAAAAAATCTCTATAATCCCCTTAATGGCTACCATTCCCAAAACGGGACAGTTGGTATTAATGGATTAAGCTCATGGTACTTGGATAAACACATCTAATGGACTTGTGTAGAAGTGATAAAATTCTAAAGTGAAACTCACAAAAAGTAATTATGATATAAAGATTGCATAAGCAACGATGTGACAATAATAAAAAGTTAATCCAGTCGTTTAATGTTATAGTATTTTTATGCATTAGTCTATTGTAATAGAAGAATACTAAAGTGATTTTGATACTAGTTGGGTGTAAATTACCACTTACAGGTCAGGAAATATGGTAAGGCAAAAAAGGAGATGGGATAAGGCGCAAAGAAAAGCAAAAATGAATGAGCGAGTGACCAATTCCATGACTGGAATAGAAAACCAATGAACTTACTAATTGTACTGCTTTTTAGAAATTTGAAAACTTCTGGCTGATATACAAGACCATGCAGAAAAGTTCTCAACCCAACCAAGAAAATAGGAGTTGACATGCCGTTAAATCCAACATCCAACCAAAAAGGCTCTCAGAAAAAAAACATATATTCTAATATTTGGTCATTCGGTTGGATTTTAATAAGTTGTCTGAGCCAAGACGTTTTCAACACCTACTCATCTCTAAACAAATATGGAAAATATTTTGATTTGACAAATCTGACTCAGGGGAGGCAAACCAAGATTTGTGACACAAAAAAGACACAGTATATATATATATATATATATATATACTTTGATATATAATTAGCCTTGAAGCCACTGCACAAGTATGAGAAACATCTTGAGGTAGAAAAAATTTAAATATCTAGGATGTGTTTTAAGGGAATATAGAAAGTGTGACACCATTATTGGGATAGTAAATGTGCCTTCCAAAAGCTAAGCAAACTATTATGAAACAAGAAAATTAAAAACTAAGAAAATAGTACTGAAGAATTATGTAATAAAACTCTTCCTATATTGTAGTGAATGCTGGACAATCTTCTCACTGATGAAGAGACATAAGGCAACAGAAATCTTGTTCTACAGAAGGATACTGAGGATACCATGGACTGAACATATGAGCAACAACAAAGTTTTAGAGAAAATGAAAAAGAATACTTTTAAATGAACTCAAGGAAGAGACGAATGAAAATTTCTATGGCACATCATGAGGAAAGATAGCATAGAAACTTTGACACTCATAGGACATATTGATGGTGAAAGGGACAGAGGAAAACATATCACCGGCCTAGCTAGCCTGTGTAAATGCTTGGCAGAACAGAGATTAGGAGAGATAGTGAAAAACAAAATTTTCTAAGAGCTTCAAAGGACAGGAAATTGTGGAGATCCATGACTTGAAGGGACATATAGCAACAAAGGAAGAATAACATCTAAAAAAAGAACAGATGTATTATTTGCAGGGTGTATTTGTTGCTGATAAAAATGCCAATGTCATCTTTCAACGTAATTATAGAATATCTTTTAATTATTGGAAGTTAATTTAAAAATAGAAGGCTAGAAAATTTACTATAGCCAAAGAAGTGTTATCTAGTATTATATAATTGTTATATTAAATAATCTGCCAATATTTCATAGAGATTAGCGTAATTCTTGAATGGTAATCATACAAGATTGAAATATGCCCTGAGCAAGTATGTCGGCTTGTCTGATTGGATGTAGACTTTAACCAAGTTCTGATTGGACATAAATTTAAACCAAGTACCAAGTGGACATAAACCAAGTTCAGGTGAAGCAGGAAACTGCTATAATTTGAATTCAACAAAGACAGAACCATTTTTTTTTTTCTTTTTTTTTTTTTTTTTTTTTTTTTTTTTTTACTAAATTTCACTCAATACAAGTTTCAATAGTCACTGTTACAGTTGAAATAGTAACGATAAATGAGGTGTGAGATGTGAGTGGAAGATAAGAAAGAGGAGATTATGAAGACAAGGAGGATAGATAATCATTATCTGTCCTCCTTGACTTGAAGGAAATATGGTAAGGCAAAAAAGGAGATGGGACAAGGCATAAAGAAAAGCAAAAATGAATGAGCGAGTGACCAATTCCATGACTGGAATAGAAAAACAAAGAACTTACTAATTGTACTGCTTTTCATAAATGAGAAAACTTCTAGCTGATATACAATACCTGCAGAAAAGTTCTCAACCCAGCGAAGTAGTCTATCAAAACAAAAAAAAAATATATATATATATATATTCTAATATTTGGCCATTTGGTTAGATTTTTTATAAGTTGTCTGAGCCATGAAGTTTTCATGACCACTTATCTGTAAACAAATATGGAAAATATTTTGATTTGACAAATTTGACTCAGAGGAGGCAAACCAAGATTTGTGATAAATAAAAAATGACACTGGAATATACTTTGATATATGATTAGCCTTGAAGACACTGCACAAGTATAGGAAAACATTTTAATGGAGCTTATGATTAATGTATTCAAGGAAGTACCCACACAGGAGTTCATTCTACAAACGGACATTTCTTGAGGGGGAAAAGTTGTTTGAGTAAAATTCTTTGTTACATTTGGAGCATTGAAGAAATAAGGTTGGACATAGGATGACGTCATAAAGGTCTGAACTGATGAGACGAAAGAATAGGGCGTATCAGAATATTTGTTATGGAAAAAAATGATAGAGTATCAACAGGTTTGTAACATTGTGTCTGTGGGAAAGGAGATTGTAGAATAAAAAAACTTATTCACACAAGACTGCATAAACAATATGAAATAGATACTGTTCAATTTTTATTATTATTTTATCTTTTCTGGTGTTTCTACTATGTATTTAGAGATTCATGATAAAATCCAAAAAAGAATCTGCAATGTTATTGATCCAGACCTGGCATCTTGGATTCAGTCACTTTCCCACCAGCATAACAAAATTTCTCTGTTCACTTTCTATAAATATTTTCATGGTAATTTTTCTTCTTCTTTGGTACCTTGACTTTAAAGATTTAAGCACAGTACTAGATTGGCATCATAGCCACATCGTTTTATAGCTGGAATTGCTTGATGCAACCATGCTAACAGGGTCTTCCCACACACTTCATGCTTGTAGAACACTCTTCAAGTTTCTTGCTTTCCATTCTTGCTTTCTTTTGATGTTCACAAAATTAAATGTAATGTCAGGGATTATCTTCTGTCTTCTTAATTCCTGTGCTTTTATCTCTCCAACTTTTTAATAATGTTTTTCTTTTTCATATATTCTTTCACACTCAGTAACCCATCGCATCTAAGCAGACTGAAATACTTATGTAAGCTTGTATTTCGGATAGGACATATTTAAATGGGTTTACTTTTTGTAATTTTTTTTTTTTTTTTTTTTTTTCATGTTAAATATTCCCAAAATAACTGCTAATTACTAAGCAACATTTTTAGCTGAATGAAGATTTCAGTGATGAATTTATGGAGAGAAAGATATTCCCTATTTAAACACAAATAAACAACAAAATTTAAAAAGTTATCTCCCTTTAATTTTCTAACTTTTTATTTGGGAAAGGTGTGAACCCAGCTATGGGTTAAGTAGTGGGGCTTGTATCAGGAAAAATCCTTGTTATTCTCAAAAATTATTAACATGATAGTTACTCACAAAACACATTTGTATATCCTCCACAATTTAAAATATATTTTGACTTCAAATAATCCACAAAAGTTGATAAGCTATAAAATTAATAACAAAAATATTACTGAGTCATGTTTGAAAATAACCTTATCAAATCGAGTTTTTCATAAACGTGTCAAGTATGGAACTCGTTTCATTCAGGAATGTCTAAATGTCAGTCATTATACATTATTTACATTATTCGGACTATTGTCCTCATCTTTGTCACCATATTTATTACAACTTTTCAGCCGTTATATGCTCCGGTGGTTAGAATACCGAACTGAACCCTTTATTTGACACACTGGGGTAGACTATTCTAGTTCCACATACCATGTCTAATGGATGTCAGTTATCAGTTATTGCCTGTTAATTCCCCCTCTGAAAATACAAAGGATCTGCAGTCCATATAACATCAGGACAACCTTCAAAAGATTGACAACACTTCACAGATATCTCTTCCAAGTAAGACCCCCCCATAGAGGCAAAAACGACTAAAGACTGTGTGTACACTATCCTGTGCAGCTGCAGAAAGAAATATAAAGGGGAGACAGGCTGCCCCCTTAAGGTAAGGCTTCAAGAACACCAGAAAGCTGTAGCACAAGGGGAACTGGAAAAATCAGGCATGGCTGAGCACATATGGAGAGAGAAGGGAGATCACCACCTTCTGTGGGATCAGGTTGAGATCATAGACAAAGAACACCATTGGAAAATTCGTAAACTTAAGGAATCAGCACATATGCTAGGCCACAAAAATTTCCTGAGCCGATCAAGCATAGAAATGAATACAATATGGGAACCAGTATTAAGGAGTGCCAGAGAAAAGTGATAACAAAAAAAATTGCAATATGAAGTCTGGTAAAAACATGTATTGCAATATGAGCACTGGTAAAAAATAGTTGCTGAAGACATTAGGTTTATAATGCCCAGAAATTCATACACAGAAGTCCTTAAGGACACATGGCACAGTGGATAAAGGCATTGATCCAGTGACAAGACCCAAAGAGTGTGAGTTCAATACCCAATTAAGGTAGTTGAGAACTTTCAGAGGGAAATTAACATAATTGATCATTGACATCCATTAAAGATAGTATGTGAACAGTCTAAACTAGAACAGTCTACCCCAGTGAGCAAAATTCCAACTGCCGGAGTGTACGGCCAAAATGTTGTAATAAATATGGCGAGAAAGATACTAAAGGGCCAAAACATTGTAATAAATATGGCGACAAAGATGAGGGAAATAGTCCGAATGATGTAAATAATGTACATAATACCTTATCTCAGAAATATAGACAGATACTGTCAGTCATTTCTTGCGTTTTTTTAATTCATGTGCTTTTTTCTCTCTCTTTTTTTTATTAATAATGTTTTTCTTTTTCACATATTCTTTCAGACTCAGTAACCCCTTGCATTTCAGCAGACTTACAACAATGTTCAGTGCAAAAATTCCATTGGTTGACTATTTCTATGAAGGAGACACTTTTTAGCCTAGGTTTGTCCAATATCACTAAATTAATCACTAAAAATTAATATTGGGAAATCAGTTTTCATGTACTTCTTCACCCGACTTCCATGTTTCTCTTTGTAAAAAAAATTAAAAGTGGTGATTTGGCTGTTTTCATGTCTAGACAGATATGCAACCTGATTGATCCTGATCTGGCATCTCGTCTACAGTCACTTTCTCACAGACTTGCTGTCGTCTTTTCTACAAGTATTTTCATGGCAACTGCTCTGATGAGCTACTTTCACTGGTTCCCAAACTGCATGAATTTAAATAAGCTACTAGGTTGGAATTTCAGTCTCACTCTTTGACTGTCAAAATGGCTAAATGTAGCTATCTTTTCTACTCCAACAGCTTCTTATCTCGCACATCCCGTCAGTGGAACTCTCGTCCTATCACTTGCTTCCCTGATAGCTATAATCATCAAATATTCAAATATAATGTCAATTGACATCTTCTGATGCCTTGACCTTTGATCCCTGTCCTTCTCTTTATCCTTTTCCCAAACACTCCTCTTTATTCTTACTCTCACTCTCTGTAATCCCTCCCTCTTTATTCTTACTCTCACTCTCTGTAATCCCTCCCTCTTTATTCTTACTCTCACTCTCTGTAATCCCTCCCTCTTTATTCTTACTCTCACTCTCTGTAATCCCTCCCTCTTTATTCTTACTCTCACTCTCTGTAATCCCTCCCTCTTTATTTTTACTCTCACTCTCTGTAATCCCTCTCTCTTTATTCTTACTCTCACTCTCTGTAACCCCATTGCAATATTTATATATGCATTTATTTTGGATAGGACATATTTAAACAGGTTTATTTTTTGTCATTTTTTTTTTTACTTATTAAATATTCCAAAAATAAAAGCCAATTACTAAGCAACATTATCACATGAATTCAGATTTCAGTGATAGATTTATGGAGAGAAAGATACTTATTATTGTAAATAAAAAAAACAAAATTTTTAATTGATTTTAAAAACTACTATTCTGATATAGGAGTTATCTCCCTTTAATTTTCTAACTTTTGATATGGGAATGGTGTGAATTCAGCTATGGGTTAAATAGTGGGGCTTTTATTAGGCTGGTGCAAAAATAATGACGTAATAATGTCGTTTTTTGACGTTAAAAAATACGTCGAAAAACAACATTATTACGTCATTATTTTTGCACCAACCTAATATCAGGAAAAATCATTGTCATTCTCAAAAAATTGTTAACACAATACTCACTCACAAAACACATTTGTATATTTCTCACAATTCAAAAATATATATAGATTTTGACTTTAAATAACCCACAAAATGTTGATGAGCCATAAAATTAATAATTTATTAAATAGAACAGATAAGAGTTTTATTAAGCTTCTGGTGAATTTCAGGTATCAAATAAGTCATTTGATGTCAGGTGGAAACATATAAAAGAACTTGCTGAAATTGTGTGCATTGTTTCAAGTGTTCCAATATTCCAAGTGTTCCAGTATTCCAATATTTCAAGTGTTCCAGTATTCCAGTATTCCCTGTGTTCCAGTATTCCAATATTCCCTGTGTTCCAGTATTCCAATATTCCAAGTGTTCCAGTGATAATTAGGCATTTTTTAGGAAAGTCGAGATATAGCCACTGTAGGATTTATGTTGTTCATTGTTGATTTCAATCCTCTATGAATGACTGAAAAATACTTGCCCCACCCCTTTAATAGGCAAATGCATACAAATGCATGCTGGGATTTTTTTCTTAACCAGTAATATAGGCCAGTTTGCAGTTTGATATGACTCCGTCCAGATCTGCCTTGTCTAGAAGTCACATTTGCTTGTCCAAACTTGCTTTTGTGTGTTGATGTCAATTCTTAGTTTGTGATCATTTTGCCTTCTTATCTGATAATTTGCCTTGCATATATTCTTTGCTTAATTGATTAATATTATTTCATTTTTGTCCTGTTCCTTTTTTGCTTTATTCTAAACTTTGTCAATTCTGTTTGTTGGACATTTCCGTTAATTTGCATTTGACCATTAGTCAGTGTGCCGTGTGTGATACATGTGTAGGTAATTATGTATCTTTTGATACATGACTGACAAGGGCGATTTTTTTTTTTTTTTTTTTTTTTTTTTTTTTTTTCCAGAGTAGGTTGCCATTTCTTTCTGTGGTAGACCAATTGCCATCTAAAGCTATAGAACCTGGTCAGTCCTGCTATTTACCCATAGCTAGGAGGAGAAGAGAATTCATTCCTTTCCCAAGCACATAAGTGAATGCAATGGATTCGACTGGAATTTGAACTCTGCACTCCAATTCCTCAATCTGAGACACTATCTATTACTCTACCATCTCTCTGCATTTGACCATAGCTGCTCCTTAATGAGTGCCCATTAATGTCATTTCATTTGTAAAATATCACAAGACATTTACAAACTTAATTATCTTAACTAAAGTTTGTAAATGTCTTATGAAATCTATTTTTCTTTTCCTTTTTTTTTTTTTTTTTTTTTTTTTTCAAGAAGCCAAGTGGTTAGAGCAATCAAACACTGAAACTGAGGATCAAATCTGACAATGATCAATTAGTCAATGAGGTGACTTGATAATATCAGCCTAGGGAGAAGCTCCTAGCATGCAACATTATCAGTAAGTGCATGAAACCTATACACCATAAATTGACCCAATTCTTGTGAGACTCACTGATCAATGAAACTGTTTTGGAGTCATTAATGGTTGTGCTGACATAAAATCCCAAGTCCTCATCTAATGGGCAACAAGAAGCTCTTTGATTGGTAATCTGTCTAGAGATGATGCTTTAATAAATAAAAAAATACCGGTCACCTATCAGTTGTGCTGCATTGGTCTGAGATTCTTAAAAGAAGCAAATAAGTTTTTATGAGATTACAAATAGCCCAAGATGATCAGGTGAGAATTGCTGCAGCTTGTCATGTTTTCCCAACTTTTGCTTAATGTCAACTGATGCTGACATTCTATCTGAAAGAGGCGATGGTTTTAGACTTGTGCAAGTTGGATGTAGGTGAAGTGAAAGGCAGCAGGCATAAAGTGACAGTTAGAAGCCTGGAGCACACAGCAGGTGACATGTTGACCAAAGATGGAGAGGACAGTGCAGAAAATTGAACCAAACAAAAGAAAGGAAAAAATAAAACTAAAGACTTCATTAAAAGAATGAAGAAATGGAATCAACTGGAAGATGGGATGAAGATGTCACAAGACATTTTGCTTGTCATATCAAATGGTGAGGCCAAAATTGCTATTAATCGAATGTCTTCATTCTTGGCCTTTTCTGATTGTTTTTCTTATCTCTTGCCTTCTCTTTCTCAACTTTTATACCTTTTTTTCTTTTCTCTCAATCATTTGCTCTTTCTATTACTTTTCACATTTTATATATATATATATATATATATATATATATATATATATATAATCATTTATTTTCCAATCTTTCTTCTCATTCGTTGTTTAAATTTTCTATTATCTTTCCTTGTTTAATTTATTTTCTTTCCCTTTTGATTTCGTTCTCAACTTTCTCTTTTAATTTCTTATTCTCTTTCTTTCTTTTTTTTTCTTTCTTTTTTTTCTTTCTTTTTTTTTTCTTTCTCTTTTTTTCTTTCTTTTTTTCTTTCTTTTTTTTTCTTTCTTTTTTTCTTTCTTTTTTTTTCTTTCTTTTTTTTTCTTTCTTTTTTTTCTTTCTTTTTTTTCTTTCTTTTTTTTCTTTCTTTTTTTTCTTTCTTTTTTTTCTTTCTTTTTTTTCTTTCTTTTTTTTCTTTCTTTTTTTTCTTTCTTTTTTTTCTTTTCTTTTTTCTTTCTTTTTTTTTTTCTTTTTTTTTCTTTCTTTTTTTTTCTTTCTTTTTTTTCTTTCTTTTTTTTCTTTCTTTTTTTTCTTTCTTTTTTTTCTTTCTTTTTTTTCTTTCTTTTTTTTCTTTCTTTTTTTTCTTTCTTTTTTTTCTTTCTTTTTTTTCTTTCTTTTTTTTCTTTCTTTTTTTTTTTTTCTTTCTTTTTTTTTTTTCTTTCTTTTTTTTTTTTTCTTTCTTTTTTTTTTTTCTTTCTTTTTTTTTTTTCTTTCTTTTTTTTTTTTCTTTCTTTTTTTTTTTTCTTTCTTTTTTTTTTTTTCTTTCTTTTTTTTTTCTTTCTTTCTTTTTTTTTTTTTCTTTCTTTTTTTTTTTTTCTTTCTTTTTTTTTTTTTTCTTTCTTTTTTTTTTTTTCTTTCTTTTTTTTTTTTTCTTTCTTTTTTTTTTTTTCTATTTAATTTGAAGTTGTTGGAAGCTTGACTCATAATACCTTCAACTCTTCCTTCAGTTGTCATCAGGAGGGGGGAGGCATTGAGAAATTAAATTCTCTCTTTAAATTTTCTATTCTCTTTCCCTATTTCCTTTTCTTTCGCCATTCTTTATATGTAAATTTCATATTTTCTTTCTTTCTTTTTCCACACTATAAATTTTCTTTCTCTCTTCTTTTTCTCTTTCTTTCTGCATTGTTTCTATTTAAATTCCCTCTTTTCTTTCTTTCTCAACTTTTTCTCTTTCACTCTTCCCTTTCTCCTTTCTCCATTTTTCCTATTTAAAATTTCTAGTCTCTTTATCTTTTATTTCTCTTTTAAATTTTCTATTCTATTAAATTTTTCTATTCTTATAGAGAGAAGAAATAAAGAGAAAGAAAAGGGTAAAAGAGTTTTACCCTTTTCTTTCTCTTTTTCTCTTCTCTCTTCCTATTTAAACTTTCTATTTTTTTCTCTTCCTTATTTATATTGTCCTTCTTTATTGCAAATTCATGAATTTTCAGACATTGTATGCTTCAGCCTTCTTCAAGTGATTGGAATTTTGAACTAAAACTTTTATTTTATCCGCCAGGTAAGATAGTTCTAGTTCCATGTGTCATACCTTTTTATATAGTTTTTTATACAATTCCTCATACAATCTAATAATTTTTTTCTTTTCAGATGATAAATTATATAAAAACTGTCCAAATGTTCTTTTTATCCGAGCACTTTCGGCTATACATTTAGCCATTTTCAAAGATTAAATATTTTAACTGTTAAATAAGAAATAGTTTGTTGTATGTATGTTTTATAAAATATTTTTATTTTTCAAAACACAGCCAAGATATTGTGTCCATGTTCAAAGTTAATATTATTAAAAAAAAGCAAAACTTAATATTAACTTTGAACATAGATACAATATCTTGACTATGTATGTAATTTATCATCCGAAAAGAAAAAAAATTATTAGATTGCATGAGAAATTGTATAAAAAAACTAAATAAAAGCACCTTTTTCTGTCATATTCAATGAAATGTGCATATATATATATATATATATATATATATATATAATATAAACCTACAAATTCAAAAATTTTTTTAATTAGTAGGTCTGATGAATTGGATTGTGATAGTGTTTGAGCCTTTTATATTATATTCTTACTCTGTCCTGGACATTGAGTTCTACCTGGATTCTATCCTCTTGTGAATTTATTTATATATAGATATATATTTATATTTTTATATATACATACATATATATATATATATATACATTTATATTTTTATATTTATATACATACATATATATTTTTTTTTTAATACATATATATATGTATATTGACCACTAATCTATATCTATATATATATATATATATATATATATAATAATACTATAATTCACCCAGTAAAAGGCTCTAATGCTTTCATCCAATGGGCACAATCCTTTGTCATAGTTCGTAGTGGTCTGATTACAATAGACCCAATCAATATTTGCATATAGTTCTCAATTTTCTCTCCTTCTTTCTCAGCTTCTTTTGTATCAAATAGACAAGCAACATCAATAAAGGAACGAACTTGGTCTCCTTAATGGATAACATCTATATATATCCAAGTCTTATGGCCAAATCATGTTGAAATACCGGTTCTTGTACAATCGCCAAAGTTACGCAACATTGAGCCTGATCACTACTTCAGTGGGTGACCTTTTGGGAATACCAGGTCGATGTGCATGTAGTAAAACAAATAATGGCTCAAATTTGTTAACTGCAGATCTAAGTTCTAATTCCTGTTACATTCACTTGTGCACCAATATCCTTGGGAAAGGTATGAATCTACCTTCTCTCCCCTGATCTATGTGTTAATTAGTAGCTCTTGTGTCAGTAAATCATTATTAAATTAGAAAAATGTTTAGAATCTAAAAATATTTTTTGGCTTTAAACAACCAGCAAAAAGTTGATAAGCTATAGAAAATAAATCAGTCAAAAAAAAAAAAAAAAACATATGTAAAACAAAACAAAAAAACACAGTTGGGGACAGAATTATTCACTCCCACATTGAATATTTACATATATTCTAAGGAAATGCAAATATTTGCAAGTACTTAATGTATCTACTGTGTACAAACAAGTTGATCTATATTCAACACTTTCCAAGCATTTAAATGTCCCTAGATTGACAATTCATAGCATTATTAAGAAGTACGAGACTCATTGTGTTGAGAATAAATTAAGAACTGACAGAAAATGGTTAATTTCTGAGAGAATGGAAAGGAAAATTGTTAGAGATATCTCAAAGAATCCTCACTTAACACGAAAGGTATTGTCAATTATATAATGATGTCAGGGTTGAATGTATCTATGAGGCCAGTTACTAGATGCTTTCATCGAGCAGGACTTTGAAAACTTTCTTGCTTAAGACTAAACACCTAAAAATGTAGATTAGCTTATGCTAGAAGCTATCTAGAACATGGCAGTAAATATTGGAACTGTGTTTTATGGTCAGATAAAACCAAACTAAAATTATTTGATCACCTGAACTCCCATTATATATGGAGGAAAGTGAATGAAGCTTACAAACCAAAAACTACCCTCTTTACAATTAAGCACAGTGGTGGGAGCATTCTGCTTTGGGAATGTTTTACTGCTTCTGGACCAGAAGAACTAGTGAGAATACAGGGTATCGTGAGTAAATAACAGTATTTATTTTATTTTTTTTTTGTTTTTTTTTTGCTTTTTTTTAAGCATTACGCCCCGAGCAAGGTGTGAAGCCACTAGGATGTAGGGGGTTGCAGAAGATTTGGAGTGAGAGCAGATAAGAGTGATAGAAGAAAGGATGAGGAGAAGGATAGTGGGTAGGTCGAGGTAACTGGAGGTGTTGATTGATATTACATTTGAATAGTTGGAGATTATAGCTTTCAGGGAAACAGTAATTGGGAAGGGTGTTCCACAGGCGAGAGGTGCGAAATATGAAGCTATTGGAGTAGAAGAAACGGCTACATTTAAAAGTTTCTACAGTGTAAAGGTGGGAGCAGGATGCCAGCCTCATAGTGCGCTTGAATTCATGGAGTCTGGGAACCAGTGAAAGCAGCTCATTGGAGCAATTACCATAAAAGTATTTGTAGAAAAGACAGAGAGAGGTGATGGCGCGTCTGTGAGAGAGTGACTGTAGGCGAGATGCCAGATCAGGGCCAATTACATTACATATCCGTCTCTGGATCTTGTCAAGAACTCCGAGGTAAACAGAAGGTGCCCCAGACCATATATGGCAGCAATACTCCATGCAAGGGCGAATGGTTGTTTTGTATTCTTAAAAATATGAAACGAAATGCATGAAAGCTGTCTTCAGAGCATCACTGTATGTTCCAATATGACAATAACTCAAAACACATAGCACGAATTGTAACAAAGTACTAAAATGATAGCAAAATTAAGGTATTCACATACCCTGCTCAAAGTTCTGACCTAAACCATTTTTGAAAATTTATTGGCATTTTGAAGAAAAAATTAAAAGAAAGAAGTCTTTCAAATTTGGAGGAACTAGAAGTAATCTCCAAGGAAGAATGGAGCAAAATACATATCAGTGTGTGTCATGATCTTGTAAGGAACTATCAAAAATGATTAAAGGCAATAATCAAGAATAAAGGTTACACAGTTGATTATTGAGGCATGACGGCCAATAATTTTGTCCTATGTTAAATGTTTTTTTGGTGTTTTTTTTTTTTTTTTTTTTGTATTATTGTTTGACATTAAAAAGAAAATTTTGTTGCGTGCATCGCTGTCCATTTGTTCAAATCCATTATTTCATCATTTGTGAAAAAATGCACATGAATTTCTAATAAAAATTTGAGATATTACAGCTTTACTAGTAATTACAGAAAGGGGGTGAATAATTCTGCCCACAACTAATATATTGCATGAATCATTCATACAAAAAACAGATATAGAAGTTAATGATATAAATGGCGAGAATACATCTTCGCAAACAAATTTAATAAAGCACATTAACCCCAAACGATTGCATAAGGAATTGGAGAGCTGAGTTCGAATTCTCACCATTTATATCATTAAATTCTATATCTGTTTTTTGTATGAATGATTCATGTAATGTAAATTGAACTGCACCACATACTTGAGATATATATATATATATATATATATATATATATATATAGGCAGAGTGGATAGAAGCTTGGATTGAGTAATTGGAGAGCTGAGTTCAAATTCCTGTCAAATCCATTACATTCATTTATGTGCTAATACCCTTTGGAAAGATATGAATCCTTTTCTTCTCCCTCCAGCTATGGATAAAAAGGAGGACAGACTGGGTTCTAAAGCCTTGGTTGGCATCTGGTCTAGGAGAAGGACAACTCTGAATTCAAATCCTCTGCAGGTTTGTTTGAGGATCTTGTGGCACATGGTGCACCAGGTCTCTGTATCCGGCCCTTCAAAAAGTGTGGTTGGTTCTGCGCAAAGCTTTCCCTACTATAATCAAATATGTGCTGGTGTCTGGCAGTTGGTTCCTAGGAACTGCGCTGCTGCTTGACTCTCATACAAATACAACAGGAGAGTGTCCACCATATATATATATATATATATATATATATATATATATATATATATATGCATGCATGTTCAATGACTTTATTCATTTGAATCTTCATGTCTTATAAAATCTTTACTTTTTCAATGCATCTCTCTGGGTTATGATTATGTGGTTCAAAAAATTAAAAAAAATATTCTCGTAGGATCAGATCTCTCTCATCCTTTTCTTAAATCTTGTTACTTCACACAACCTTTTTCATATGAAATGAACAAGAGAAAGATCTCGACTCCTATTTTTGGAGGAGCTTTATAGCTTTTCTTCCTTCCTATTATTCTCTCTTCCCCCAATGTCTTTCTATAAAAGAAATTGTCACCTGCAGCTGATTCTTTTCTCCATCCATCATAAAGTAAGCAACATTCCATTCTCTTTTCTTCCTTCATTCAAACTACAAATTATTCCATTTATCTGCATGCTCAAAACTGCAGCCACTTTGGGGTTTTTTTTTTCAATCTTTTAAAACCTTCTGTGCAATTATTTTGTTTTGTACAGTATGAGTTGTGCCTCCAAGACTCAACCAAAGATTTCAAGAGACAAGTTTTTTGTATCAGAAGATGCAAACATATGAGGTGACATGCAATCCGGAAGGAAAAAATATTTAATTGTGGTCATTGCATAGAGAGAAATCCCTGCAAAATGTGGGCAATACTTATAAGTAGGATTTTTTTGCACACATATTTAACTGCAGTACTAGATTAGCATTTAGGTCCCATAATGTAACTGTTAAAGTTCTGAGATAACTATAAGATCTATGCATATAGTTTCATCTCCTGTACTTCTGATTTGTGGAAATCTCTTCCAGTTTCTAGCTTTCCTGTCAACTATAGTCCTCAAAAAATTTAAATACAACATCAATCATCATTTTGTCTCCTTGAACCCAGATCTTTAAATGTCATTTCACTCCAGAAAGTTTGTTTTCTCAGTTTCTTTTACTATCAGAAACCCTTTTCATCTTAGTAGCTTTATCGCTTTGCCTGGGGTGCAATTGTTTAAAACATTCACATATTTTAGAGTTACCAGGAAATTTGATTCACAAATTGTTTAATGTTGTTGTCTATAAGATGCAACATTCCCAAGATTTCTATCTTGAAGTCCTTGTATTTATTAGGGTGGTGCAAAAATAATGTCGTTTTCTCACATATGTTACTATGTGAGAAAACGACATTGTTTTGCACCAACCTAATACTTGGTTTTTAAAATGTTTTTGAACATGTGTTTTTGTCAGCTGGGATTGCAATATCAGTAGACATGTATTTTCAACATGATTTTTAACTATTATGTCTGGTTGATTTGCCTGAATTTCACTAATATTATTATTTTCATGTTATATATATAATATGATGAAAGGATTTCAGTACATCAACACTTTTAAACAATTCACTTCACAAATATCACAATATTATTATTTTTTTTTTTTTAAATTATTTTAACCCAGTATCTGTCTATTATGTACACTATTTACATTATTCAGACTATTGTCCTCATCTTTGTTGCCATATTTATTATGTTTCGGCCTTTAAGTATCTTTCTATATTTCTCAGATGAGGTATTATGTACACTATTTACATTATTTGGACTATTGTCCTCATCTTTGTCACCATATTTATTATGTTTCGGCCCTTCATTATCTGTCTATATTTCTAAGATGAAGTATTATGTACACTATTTACATTATTCAGACCCTCTTTCTCACCATATTTATTGTAACATTACGGTCCTTCAGTATCTGTCTATATTTCTGAGATGAGGTATTATGTACACTATTTACATTATTCGAACTATTGTCCTCATCTTTGTCACCATATGTATTACAACATTTCGGTCTTTCATTATCTTTCTATATTTCTGAGATGAGGTATTATGTACACTATTCACATTATTCGGACTATTGTCCTCATCTTTGTCGCCATATTTATTAAAAACATTTTGGTCATTGTACATTCCAGCCTTCTTCAGGTGGTTGGAATGTTGAACTGAACCCTTTAATTCGCTCACTAGGGTAGACTGTTCTAGTTCCACATACCATGTCTAATGGATATCAGTTTCAGTTATCTCCTGTTAATTCCTATCTCTAAGACGCAAAAAGTTACTGAGTGTTAGATAATATGAAAAAAAAAGAACAGTATTAACGAGAAAGAACAATAAAAGAATAAGAATCAAGAAGACAGTAGATAACGATTGACATTGCATTTAAATTGTTGAAGATAAAAGTTAACTAAGAAGAAAGAGTTCCACAAATGAGAAATGACAGAAGAAATTGTTAGCATAGAACTGTTAGCATAGCCATTTCAACATTAAAATGATAGTACCTTCGTACCAATCTAGTACTGCACTTAAATTCATAGTCTAGGTACCATAGAGGAAAGCAAAATGCAGCACATGGACCGAAAGTGGGGTGATGGGGGTGGGGAACTGGTTTTCAATCTGACTTATTTTAAACTTAGTTTATTATTACTGACCAAATATTACCACAGTATTCTTTACACCAGAATAACACATTCTTAGCATTCTTACTACAGTCACCATAATACCTCAAAGTCTCTATATAGTCCGAACTAGTTCCTATATGTACATTTTGTCTAGTAGGGTGGGAATAAAAAATAATATTTAAAATTCATAGAGAAAAGTTCATTAGAACAAATTACCATGAAAGCATTTGTAGAAAAGGCACAGAAAAGGTGGGAAAGTGACAGAAGGTGAGATGCCAGTTTAGGACCAATAACATTTCAGATTCTTACATAATTTTTTTTACCATTGCATCTCCAGTCTGGTGAAAGAAAATAGTAAGGTTCAGAATAATAAAAAAATCTGGAGTCATAATTCCAAGGGTCATAAATGAGTGTCACAATTCCAAAATACCAGGGCAGGGGAGTAAATCAATTGGGTACACAATCCTTCTACAAAACTCACAACTCAACTACCTTCTTCACTCACAAAGAACAAACATGGTTAGTAGTCCTAAGTAGTATTCTTTTATTGGTGCAAGACAGTTTGCAATTGGTAGGTACTGGTATGGAAAGCACAAGGAATTACCATATTTTAAGGCCTACTAAAGTCAACTCGACCTTTTTTTCTGATTTTCTTTTTCGAGAGATACCACAGAGAACATGACTTCATTTCCAAGGTAAAACTTTGTTTTCTCCTTCATCACTACAAGTTTTTGGTGATTTTTGAGAGGCTGGTTTAGGTTTACTTTTTTGGTTCTTTCGAGTCTTCATGTGGAGTAATTGTTGGAGGATGGGAAGGCCTGAAGTAAGAGAAGCAGATGGTTTTCGCCCGCGACATGAGCAGAGAGGAGTTGGCACAGCCTGCATCATAATGTGGCCTCAGTATTATACAACTGTTAATCAGAGCGGCCGCTCAAGACGCTACACAAGAGTTAGGGCTCCAAACTACCAGTCGAAAACAGCAACCAGTGAACTGTCAAACGTGTACCCTCAAAATGAAGAGGCAATGCCACAGACTGCACACATCACGGGAGAAACACATCAGCATTACTCCTATCTGCTCTTGCTCCAAATCTTCTGCAAACCCCTGCATCCTAGTTTCTACACTTGCTCGGGGCATAATGTTTTAAAAAAAAAAAAAAAAAAAAAAAAAGTCATAGTTCCAAGTAGCTATTATGGTGTATTTAATAAATTGGTTGCAATGGCTTCAATTCTGAGTATGCCATAAAAATGGCCTTACGACAGACTCTATATGGCTTAGTAACTAAAAATTTCATTTTCTCTTTATTTCTTATCATCTCTTTCAATTCTTTCCATTTTAAAATTAACTTGCTTTTAAATCTGATTTCTAAGATTATTTCATAGGCCATCTTGAATATTTATCAATATACAGAATACATTAACACAGAACAGCATATCTAAAAAAATATGCCTTGATGCTTCAGTGCTTTCTTTTCTCTTTCATGGTCCATGGAACTTGCTGTCTCCTTGCTAATTCTATATACAAATAATAATTTTCATGTTTTTGTAGAATGATTATGACAAAAACATGAAACTTTTGCCTCTCTCTTTCTATCACTATTTTTTTTTCTGTCCTTTTTGCATCTTTATATAATAATTATGCTTTTCCCCTTTTTCTCTCTTTCATCATTCGTCCTCTTTTTCCTTTTTTTTTATCTTTATATAATGACCAATTCTACCTCTTCTCTTTCTCTGTCACTATTCTTCCTGTTTTTTCCATTTTTTTTTTTTCATCTTTATATAATGACCAACTTTCTCTCTTTTACCATTCTTTCACTTTTTCTATCACTTTTTCTATCACTTTTTCTATCACTTTTTCTATCACTTTTTCTATCACTTTTTCTATCACTTTTTCTATCACTTTTTCTATCACTTTTTCTATCACTTTTTCTATCACTTTTTCTATCACTTTTTCTATCACTTTTTCTATCACTTTTTCTATCACTTTTTCTATCACTTTTTCTATCACTTTTTCTATCACTTTTTCTATCACTTTTTCTATCACTTTTTCTATCACTTTTTCTATCACTTTTTCTATCACTTTTTCTATCACTTTTTCTATCACTTTTTCTATCACTTTTTCTATCACTTTTTCTATCACTTTTTCTATCACTTTTTCTATCACTTTTTCTATCACTTTTTCTATCACTTTTTCTATCACTTTTTCTATCACTTTTCCAACTTTATATAATTAGCAAGATTGCTTCATCTCCACGTCTCTCTTTCATTATTCTTTTTCTTCTTTAGAGATTGTCAAACATTAACACCTGTCCCCCTTTCTCTTTCCAACTCTCTTTCTATCACCATTCTGCCTCTTTTTCTATCTTTTTTTCTTCTTTATAGAATGGCAAACATTAACACCTTTTCCCCTTTCTCTTTCTTCCTCTTTCTATCACCATTCTGCCTCTTTTTCTATCTTTCTTCATATTTATATCATGTTCCTCTTCTTTCTTTCCCCTTTGTATCAGAATTTTTCCTCTTTTTGTTATTCCTTTTCCTTCTTTTAGATAATGGTAATGGTAATATTAGTTCTTTTATTATAAGGAAACATTCAGATTTCATTGACCAAGCAACCAGTGCTGCTGTTGGTATCTTTCATTACCATTCTTTCTCTTTTCACTATCCCTTTTCATTTTTATATAATAAGAAACACTCCGTCCCTTCCCGTCTCACTCTCTTCATCTCTTTATCACCATTCCTTCTCTTTTTTGCTGTCCCTGTTGATCTTTACATAATAACCGACGCTAAATCTTCTCCTTGTCTCTTTCTCTTTATGTCACCATTTCTTTCTTCTTTTTTACCTATTTTTTCATCTTTATATAATGGCCAACATTACATCCATTCCCACCTCTTTCATTCTCTTACAATCCTCTTCTTCTTTCTCACCTTTTTCCTCCATATTTATCCCACCTGTATCCAAAGAACCACCAGTTGCCAATGACAACTGTCAAACCTGTGCTGTCTAATGTAAGTTCACTTTTCTTCTGAATTCAATGCATCAACTAGAGGAGAAAGGTCAGTGTTTCCAAGATGTCACTAAGCAATCATTTTCCTTCCAAATATTGAAAAGAGAATGTTTTAATGTGGAAAGAATCTTTTCTTTGCTACTTTTTAATTTTTTTTTTTTGTTGTTGACAATATTTTTTTTATAACTTTTTGCAATTAATTCTCATTTCAATTTATTTTTTCTCTCTTCTCCTTCCTTATTTTATTTAAATATTTCTATTGACCTCTGCAATAAGTCTCTTCCATTCCCAACTATGCCTACTTCAATGTAACTGTCAATCTCTTTATTGCTGCTACTTACACTTCCTTTATGAAAAGATTTGCTTGCAATCTCTTTGAAAATTTTAAATTATGACTACGTATACTTACAAATTTATCTATTTCCTGCTTCAAATACATCTATTAATTTGTTTATTGATTAGCTTCTATACAAATGGCATAAAATGTTAGTAAACAGAAACTCATATGATTTATACTTTAAGGTTTGTCACGCAAATATACATTCACATATAGTTATTTGCATCCACAAACAAAACCTCTTTCCAACAAATTTAAAAACTTGATAGTAAACAAGTTATCTAATTATATAAAGAGTGTTCGTCCTGGGTAAGATGATAAACTACGTCCTGCAAAAGGCCTCTGATCAGAAGGTTTTGAGGAGCATGGAACCATCTCTTAATTGCTGGTGTTCCCAGGTCCACCCTGACCCGGGGTGGTAGCACCTGTTAGGGTCCCAGCTATGGGCAAATAGTTAACTATTACCGGCAATACTTTTTGAAAAACTTATTACCATCAATATGATTTTGAAGGAAAAATATTACCAGAAACAGATTTTTGACAAAACAAAATATTACCAGCAATAAAAGTTTTTGTCGGCATTAAATAACCCATTGACTTTGGTATGCCGTAAAACAAAACAAACGAAACCAAACTATACATTTTTGAAGGAAAAAAAATATGACCAGCAATAAAAATCTTGTCAACATTAAATAACCCATTGAGGTTGATATGCCACAAAACAAACCAAACCAAACTTAATCTATTCTCATAAAAATTTAAACAAAACGATTGGAATTTATTTCACTTATTCATTTTTCCCATGTAGTACTAGGGATGATAATATGGAGGTAATTATTTATTTCCTACCAATATCAGAGACCCGGGTTCGAGATCAGGTTAAAGACAGGATTTCAAAGGCCAATTTCTACTCAAACAAGCAGATTCCCCTCCACTTGAAAGATTGGCGCAAGATAATCTTCCTGTACCTTTAACCTTCACATTTGGCCTTGTACTGTATTAAGATAAGCTATGGATAGATAAAGGATTTTAACTCAACACTTTTTGACTATCAAGCTGGAGATTTTACACTCAAATCTGATTTTTGCTAATTGTTTTAATTTAAAAGAATAGAGGTAAAAAATAAAAACAACGATAGAAAGCTGAATGAAATCAATGAATGTTATACATCTAGAGATAAAGCGGACGTTAAAGAAATTACATTTACAGCTGAGCGTCCTCTTCTTTAATGTTTTCGATATAAATTTCCATGTTGAAATTATTTCTAATGATTTCAGCCTCGAAGTATGAAAAAATGACCTTGAAGTTTCTCGTTGACTCTTATAAAAAAAAAAAATAACCATATACTTTTTAATACTCTTTCACTTTAGTTAATTTCATTCTTCTGGTGAAAACTCAAAATCAGTGTACAGAATATGTCATCTGTCGCAGTCAAATCTATCCTAAAAATGTTGTCAGCATTAAATAACCCATTGAGGTTGATATGCCGTAAAACAAAATAAACCAAACCAATATAAAGAGTGTATGTGTTTTAACATGTATTTATCTAATTCTGTTCTTATCTGTTTATCCATTCCAACCTGTCTTTTTTTGTCTCACTCAGTGGACCCTCTTATTTAAAAAAAAAAAAAAAACAAAGAAAAAAACAGAAGAACAGGGGTGGCCAAACAGCTGCTCGTTAGCTACATGTGGCTCTTTGACCTTTAATATGTGGCCCATGGAAATATGTTGGCTAAGCTTCCTTTTCATCACAATTAATATAAAAGGTAAATAAGAAAAATTTCATGCTTTATAATTATTTACCAGGCATGAATTGAACTCCCATTAAATTAAACATTAGTTAAATGTTAATGTGTAACAAAAACGTATGTGTAATTTTTTTTGTCTTATGGCTCTCAGACATCTGAACTTTATCGCATGTGGCACTTACATTAAGTAAATTTGACTATCTCTGATATATATATATATATATATATATATATATATATATATATGATACAACAATATATATTTTTGTATAATTTTATGTCAACAAACAGTATTTAGAAAAATACTATGACAAATTGAAAAAAAGTTTTTGTGACACATTTCATCTATTAGGATTTCATCAGACTAGGCTATGTTGATGTTGGTATGTCTACACATATTCACAAGACAAGAGACACTGGTAGTTTCAAAATATTTAAAAGAATTTGAAGCTGAGTAGTGGATAGTGGTTCAGAATTGGAGGGCCAAATTTGAATTCCAGTTGAATCCATTACATTCACTTACATTCAAATACCCTTGGGAAAGGTTTTAATCCTCTTCTTCTCCCTCCAGCTATGAGTAAATAGAAGGACAGACTGGGTTCTATAGCCTTGGATGGCATCTGGTCTAGAAGGACAATTCTGAATACAAAACCTGCAGAGGGTCGTTTTGGGACCTTGTGGCACACAGTGCATCAGGTCTCTGTATTTGGCCTCTCAAAAAGTGTGATTGGTTCTGCACAAAGCCTTCACCACTAAAATCATGTGTACTAGTGTCTGGCTGTCGGTTCCTAGGAACTGTGCTGCTTGATCCCCATACATCGAATATGACGGGGGAAAGTCCACCAAATATATGGTATATTTAAGCAACAACTATTCATTCAAACAAGTTTGATTGAAAAGAAACAATGTTTATTTAATTTTATATTTTTATTTTCACAATTTTATATAAGGTGTTGTATTTTGGGATCAAAATTGTGGATAATCTATCTGAAGTCTGTTTGTGCTGTCATGTTCAAGTACCAACATGGTGTCTGTGTCATAGGCAGAATTCCTTTGTCTACATCCTGGAATTCTTTAAAAAATAGCATGCATTTTTTTGGTGCAGCTTCGGTCCCATTTACCATTACACATGACATTATCATGGAGAGCAAGACTGTCAGGATAAACAGACATAGCACTAAACCAGATATGGCAGCAATATTCAATGTATGGATGAACGGTAGATCTATAAACATTCAAGAAAAAATTGCCTGATGTCACATTGAACTAACCTTTCTTGCAGCAAACCCTGTAATTGTTTCAATCACTCCACTTCTTGCCAGTAGAAAACCTGAGACCAAGGAGGAGGAATGAGTTGTCCACCTGGAGGTTAGCATCAGCCATGCTGATAGAGGGGGAAAATAGTTTTCTAATATGATTAAAGGATAGCAGAATTATCCTATTAATAGGGTGTCCTTGCCTAATAAATGAGCAAAAAGAAATATTGACAGATAATACTGCCTGGTCAGAGTTGCCAAGAGGACAGAGTTGCAAAGCACACCATGAATTTGGAGAGGAAGTAAAGAAGAGAACAAATAAAGAAGTGTGTCCATCAGAATTACAAGCAGACAAAAAAGGCTGCACCACCGTTGCATGGACAGCCTGCTCGCTCGCATCTGCTGCCTCCTTGTCTGACATAAAAATCCTCTGCTCTCCACGCAAGACGGGCGCCTGTCTCCCGCCAAATTACGTCCAGCCATTCCATTTCACATACCGCTTCTACATCCCATGGGGAGGTCGAGTTTGGTTAGACATGCACGTGACTCAAGCGATGCCACTGCCAGCCACGATTGTGTGATGGACACCGTCACACCTCTATCTCTCGCTATCATGACTCATTTTCTCTACTCTTTCAGTAGGGAAATCTACTATTTGAGTGAGAGATTGAAAAATTCAAAGTCTGAATGCCGGGAAGATCTATGGAATTAAATGATGAAACCACTTGATATGATGATCATTGAAGTTGACAAACACCAAAATATTCACAGGTGAATATATAGAGAGGGCCTTATCTATACTTTCAGGTATTCTATTTAGCAAGCAACACTTCGGAGAAGAAAGGGAACAATAAAAGAAGACAAGATAACTGAACTTTATATATAACATATAAGAATGCTGTAACATACCTACAGACGATAATGAATATGTCCACATTCATATAAATACAGTAGTAAATACTGTATGTTGGTCTGCAGTTGGAGATTCATTGTGGAATTCACTTGACTCACTTCTAGAAGTTGACTACTACTTCTATGCACCACTGGTGAATCTTATATGTGTTGTTCTTGTCCTAAATATTATCATTCAATACTAACCTTCATTTGATTATTCTATTCAGTAACCTTCCCTAGGTTACAACATTTACATTCTAAGAATTCAATTTTTAAAGTTACCTCCTTTTTAGATTAGCAATTTTCTAAGCGGCCATTTACATTTTGTTTTTTGTTCACATTACATTGACCTGTTAGAATTCAGCTTGTTAGGTGAGATGCAGGGTTGTATAATACTAGTTGCCCATGAATCCCTCTTTTATACAAGTTTCATTAAAATCAACTGTGCTGTAGTTAAGTTTTCTATTTAATTTTTCTTGTTCTTATAATTCTTTTTTCTTTTCTGGACATAAATTATGTAGAAATTGTCCAAATGTTCTGTATACCCAAGTACTTTCAGCTATATATTTAAAACCACTACCCTCATTGTCAACAACAATAACTCGCCTGCAAGATTCAAATAGTTATTATTGATTTTAGATTATATTACTATTGTAGCATACCTACGGACATTAATTGGTATGTCCTCATTCACATAAATACAGTAGTAAATACTGTATGTTCGTCTTCAGTTGGAGATTCATTGTGGAATTCACTTGACTCACTTCTAGCAATTGACTTCTGCACACCACTGATGAATCTTATATGTGTTGTTCTTGTTGCAAGTATTATCATTCATTACCAACCTTCATTTGAATATTCTATTTAGTGATCTTCCCTACGTTGCAACAAAAGATAATCCAGAGACTTCAGAGACATTTCCTTTGCCTCTCATTCTGTGCCACTAACAATTGTTATCTGCACATCAATTACTACTATATTTCTATTATTATATTCAGACTGGGGACTTACTAATCCAGCCTCATGTTATACTAATGCATTTGTGTGTGTGCTTGTACACACACAAATGCATTATTATATATATACATATTAACCCATTACCTGCCATGAGCCCCGTTTGTGGATCTGTTAAAATTAAACACACTACATTTTATTCCTTTTATTTACATTGAATTGCTTACATACATTGCATTTGCAGAGGTATATTTTACAACACTTAAGCTTTAAAGTTTTTATTATTAGCCGTAAGAAGACACTTTCTGTTATAATTTTACATTTCATAAGTAGAAAAATAATGACTATTTTGAAAAGTATTTTTGTATTATTTCTAATCAATATTATTTTTTGATGTTTTCTACACATATATGTTTGATGTTCAAGTTTCTATAAAAATGACAATGGTAACTACTGAAATTAAACATAAGGAATAAATAAACTCCTAAAACACCTGTCTGGGCCAAAAATGCGCATTAAAAAAATTTGGCAGTTGATGGATTAATAGAATGACAAAAAGGAAAAAAATGATGTCACACATTTTATCCATTACAAGGACTTCATCAGACTAAAATAATTTTATTCTTTAATTTTAAACTTATTTTATTCTCTTAAAATTCTTTTAAAGGATTGAATGCATTGCATAATTGTTTTTTTTTATTTTCTCATTCTTTTATTTAACATTGTTTAGATTTGTTTATCATATCAACTCCTTATTCTCCAGCAATTGATTTTTTAAAAAAAAGTAGTTACCAGCAAATACATTTTTGTAAAGAACATTACTAATGCACCCAAGAAAATTAATTTCAGTATTAAATGGCACATTTAAGATTTAAATATATTTTTATTAAACAATGATTTGAATATATTTATATTAAACAATGCTAACATTTCCAGAATTAAACATACACATAGATGCTAAGATCTATGTACATGATGTCTACACAAGCAAGATTAAGATTTGAATATATTTATATTTTGTAAGTTAAATATGACAAATGTTTGAAGTGCATGTGTGACATCATCTGCAAATATTGTGATCTTATTTTCTTTCAGAATAAGTTTTATTGCATATTGGTGATATGAAAAAATGTGTTTGTTGCATATTGCTTATTTATTAATATTTCTTCTAGGTATTTTTCCATAGTCTGTTATATTCAATAAAACACACACACACACACACACATATATATATATATATATATAGTGTTCGGAGGACGAATATTTTCTATGAAAATTTTATGGACATTCAAGCCAGTAAATGTTGTTTAATACTGTTTATTATAAACAAAGCATTTACTTAAATATTTGTATCTATAAAAAGAATGTATAAACATAAAAATGTCTTAAAACAATTGCTGGACTTTGTCCATCTCATATATACATATATATATATATATATATATATATATATATATATATATATATATATGTATATATACACACACGCACAAGGTGACTGAAAAGTAATTCTCTATTTTATGTATGAGTGACTAGTCAGGAGGTCTGACTTAACAACCTGTGACTTTCTTCTCTAAGGTTGATTAAAAAGCTAGTTTACTATACCAAACAAAGACTTTGAAAGAAGTTGAAGGGTGAATATAAGAAGTTATGTCTTCCATACCACAAGTGGTGAAATCAGTTGATATGATTCCTGGATGGCTCGAGATGCTGGTAGCGAATCTCATATAGAATTTTAAATGAAACCTCATGCTAAATGCTTTCCTCTCGTATCCATTTCTTGTAAAAATTATAGTCAGTAAATAAATTATAAGTATTTTAAAATGGGGAGTTACTTTTCTATCATCCTGTGGATCTGTCTATATTTCTGAGATGAGGTATTATGTACACTATTTACATTATTCAGACTATTGTTCTCATCTTCGTTGCCATATTTATCAAAATGCTTTGTCCGTTGTACACTTCGGCCTTCTTCAGGTGTGTGTAAACTCAAACTGAACCCTTTATTTTGCTCGCTGGGGTAGATTGTTCTAGTTCCATGTACCATATCTAATGGATGTCAGTTATCAGTTATCTCCTGTTAATTCACCTCTCCAAGTTCTCCACTGCCTTAACCAGGTATTGAACTCACAATTCTAATGCCTTTATCCACTGTGCCATGTGTCTACACCCATATATAGTTTGAATAGTGTAAATAATGCACCCTGTGTGTGTGTATATATATATATATATATATATATATATATATATATAAATTCCCAAGAGGATAGAATCCAAGTAGAACTCAATGTCCAGGACAGAGTAAGAAGATAATGTAAATGGCTCAAACACTAATATTCTATGGTTATAATTTATTACATTGGAATCGTAATCATGATCCAATTCATCAGACCTACAAATTAAAAAAAAAAGTCATATATATATAAAAAAGAAGGTGTATATATTTTGGCAGCAACAATTTTGAAACATGTTCAGTTGAATAATATTGACAAATTCTATCCAGTTTTTATTAACTTTTTAAAGATTATTTGTTTTTTATGTGGTGCAGCAGGAATACCTCCCACATATATCTCCCAGAAATATATAATGCTAGATGAAGTCACCATTGCCACTAATGTCTTACCATTATGTGGGAGGGTATTTCTGCCACACCTTGTAAAAATGGTAAATTTACCAAAGTTCATAATCATTTTTTTTATTTTTTCCTAAATACTTTTGAATGTTGCTATATTTGTTTTTAAGGATTTCATTTTTAGTGTATTTGTTTTTCACTATTTGCTAGCATTCCCACATTTGCTGAAAGCAAGATTAAAGATGATATCATTTAAACTGTCAAACTGGATCTTTCATGTGTATTTTAATTTTTTTTTATTTCTTTTTTATACACATCAATATACAATGTCCTATAGAGAATTTTACCTTATTTAATGTTGGCTACTTCTCTTGTATTGTAACTGGAGTTAGCCCAAAACTGTTCCACAAACACCCCCCCCCAACAAAAAAAACAAAAAACAAACCTGAAATGCTTCACAACCAATGTAGCAACATTTGAAAGTACTCAGGAAAAATAAAATAAATTAAAAATAAATATGAACTTTGGTAAATTTACTGTTTTATTGAAACAACTTGTTTGAAAAAATAAAAAATTGGATGGATAAAACTTGTCACACACATATCTATATATACTTAGTTGTATGGATGTGAGTTTGTAACTCTGGGTTTCACGCTTTTGTAACCCTCAGACATTTGTCTGAGTATTGCAAAAATGTGAAACCCAGGGTTGCAAACTCACATCCATACAACTAAGTTTGTCAGCTCTATCACTGATATCGAGCTCTTTCCAGTAAGCACATATATCATATATAATTAATATATATGTATCCTTGTGCAGGTATGCAGAAAATAGAAAAGAACACGTTGGGTGCATAATCCGGGGTTCCTTAGTATTTTTGTTTTTATTTTTAAAAAACAGTGCTCCATACAGAAGTAGAGCTTATATTATAATAATATTTTTTGTTTAAAAATATGATTCCTTCGCTACATAAGAGTTCTCATGTTTCAAAAACGTGAGCCGAAAATTTCCTAAAATTTCGCTTGAAGATGAAACGTGACTAAACACCTCAATCCAACTTAATTTTATTAATTATTTGGATGATTTCGGCTCACGTTTTTGAAACATGAGAACTCTTATGTAGCGAAGGAATCATATTTTTAAACAAAAAATATTATTATAATTAATATATATATATAGAAAAAAACAACTTACTCACTACAAAGATGTAACTTCATTTCAGTGAATTTAAAATTGCACTTCGACAGGCGAGAGCCAAAACCATATAATGTGTGTGTGTGTATATATATATATATATATATATATATCACTATCTGGACACTCATATCCAAACATTCCCACCTACTAGGGCCACTGTTGTAATCCCTGTTGCAGACATCTGCTCAAGCACATTTGTGCTTGTTCAGCACCTATGATTTCTACTGCAACTATGCTAAGCAGACCTTAGTTACAGTTTCTGGGTGAGAATGCATTATCTAGCATGATCAACAGTCTGAACAAGGCCAACATGTTCAAACCCTCAATTATGACCATGCTAGCACAACCATCAATGGCTCCCAAAGAGTTCCATCTACCTAGTTTCACTCACAAGGCTTGGATCAACCTGTGGTGTGGTTTTCAAGCAATTTCCAAAGGTGCTACATGCTGGGATCACCTCCCCTAGAACGATAACATCAACAATTCACCTCCCTTGACAAATCGAACATGGTGAGATTTGAACCCAGGTCTCATAGTCAGAAAGTGAATGTTCTAACCATTCAGCCATGTTCCCACACTATACACACACACATGGTAAAGGCTTTGGTTATAAAAGTTAGTAACTCAAGAAAAAGAAGTCATATCCTTAGCATTTATTCACAAATGATCCTGTTTTGAATTAATCTTCTTGCTGTCACTAGGGACAAATATTTTTGGCATTCAATACCCACTTCTCATATACATATAACTACAAGAATTTGCCGCAAACAATTGTTTTGCAGTATATTTCTGTCAATGTTGGATCTTTCTATTCACTGACTTCAAGTTTAAAGTGATTTGCTCATCTTCCGATTGTATTAAAAAAGAAAATTAAATTAAGAAATTCAATTTCATTTCAAGAGCTTATAGTTTTTAACTTTTTAAAAAAAAAATAGTTGAAGGTCTTTTGAGATTCCAAAAAATAAAAAAGGTTTTTTCTTTTTTTCACTTGAGTTAAAAGCTTTTGTGGTATTAAAAAAAACATAGAATGAAGATAACTTTCTATAAACATGATGAGTTGGTTTAATGATGTCAAATTTCAACTTCCACTGAATTTCTCTACATTCTGATTGGTCAGTTAAGTGTGAACTGCTCAACCAGAAATTACACTGTACTGAATCATGTTTATATTCCCTTAGGAGGAAGTTACACTCAGATTGCTTCTTCCCCAAAACTATTAGACATTCATTTATTTCCTTCATTATATTATGATTTGTAATCCATTCTTTTTATGTGGGAGGGGGTTACACTTATACATACACATGCACAGAAAAATGCACATATGCATGCATTCATACATGAAGGGGAGAATAGGAGATATATATTTGTATTTTAAGACATTTTTTATGTTTATGCATTCTTTTTTTATAGATACAAATATCTAAGTAAATGCTCTGTTTGTAATAAACAGTATTAACAACATTTACCAGACTGAATGTCTGAGAAATTGTCAGAGAAAATATGCGTCCTCTGACAGGAATCAAATATGTATCCTATACAGAACCGTCATATAGCCTGACGTGATTTTACTGATTTTGCCACAGAGGAGCATTTTGGTTAGCAATGATTTTACGGTTTTTAAACTACAATTTTCCATGATTTTCTCACGTGCATTCATATCTGCTCGATGTGTATCCAAATGTAGACAAATGATGTCATACATAAAATAGACTAATTCCGACAATTAATTTAAGACATTTTTATGTTTATACATTCTTTTTTATAGATAAAGATATAAACATATAGATGTCTTAAAATAATTGTCAGACTTTGTCCATTTCAGGATATATATATACCAGGTGTAACAGCATAATTGTCCATCCCAATGTTTGATATCTAAGAAACCACTTAACTAATTGAGTTTCTTTTTTCCAGGTTTTCAGATAAGATGTTTAGCCATCTTGACATGATTTGTCGTAAGAATCACTGAAAAGCCCTTTGAGTTAATCAGCTAGGAAGAGAAAAGTTAAAATCGCTTTGTGTCAGATGCACTATCTTCTCAACTGAGCAATGGTGAGGGGAAAAAATCATTCAGGCATGATACTAACGTTCATACTCTGGCTTCCATCTTCAAATTCCATTCAAGAACCATCAAGAGAATGGTGAATAAATTAAAAGAAGGGAATAGTAGAGAGGAAAACTGGATTAGGAGGTTACATCAGGAAGAGGGATCATCTCAACTTAGAGCTAAAGGGATCAATTAAAAAAGATCCAACTCAATCCATACATGAGAGAGAAGTTTCAGCTATGACAGTTCAGAAAGCAGTGAAAAAAGACTTGAGAATGGAATCGTATATGAAATGTGTGTGGCACCTATATTACTACAGGACAGAAAATTAGAAGGTTAGAGAGAGTGAAGATCATCTCGAATAAGTTGGAAAATGATCCTGGAATAATATATATATATATATATATATATATATATATATATATATTGCCATCTACAGACTGTTTCACTGTATCACAGCTCATCAGTGTGGCTAGACATCTGGTTGCCTCTAGCTAGGATCATAATCATTTGGCATCAGTCAGAAATTCTACCCCTAAGCCGTTAGTGCATAACAGGGATTAAGTTGAATTTAAGCATATTTATTTTTGGATAAACACAAAGTGACTGAGAGAACTCGATTTGCTTTACTGAAGTGTCTTGCATTATTAGCTGTAATAGTCACTGTTTACAAACTCACACTTCCTCCCCAGAGAGCACAACCGAAATAAATTTGAACTTAATTTCAATCCTTCATGAGCTTCCAATCTTTAGCTATGATTATTTCATATTGAATTTGTTATTTTCGTTTATGATAGATTTTGTCACAATTCTTCTGTTAAGCTTCGAGAGTAATTATACATTCTTATTGCTCAAAGCAGAGTCCAATAGTGTTATAAAAACCTCGAAGAATTCCAGTGAAATATCTTTAATCATTTCTAAGGTAAAACAGTTCATAGCTTAATCTAACAATTGGACAATTTTGCTGGTACACCTGGTATATATTTTTTTATCGTTTTACCCCAAGCAAGGCAATGTTAACACTAGGACACAGGGTGTGAAAGAGAATGAGAAATGACAATAAAGGAACGGGGTTCACTCAGAAGATCAGGACTGACGCTCAGTTTAAATTTTTGAAGATCATAGGTGGCAGGTAAGTAAGAAATTGGAAGGCAGTTTCATGGGTGAGAAGTGCAAAGAAAGGAAATGTTAGAAGTGGCGGTTGCATCTAGTTAGTTCAACAGTAAAATAGTGAAACCTAGTAGCATGTTTAGTCATGTCATCAAGGTACTAGGGAAAAGAGCTCATCAGAACATTTGCCATGTCAAAAGAATGTCATCCTGGGTGTAACAATAAACTACATCCTGCAGCAAGGCCTCTGATTGGGAGATTAGAGGTTTTGAGGAGTGTGGAACCACCTCTTAATTGCTACTGTTCCTAGTTCCACCTTGACCCGGAGTGGTAACATCTGTTAGGGTTCTAGCTATTGGCAAATAATGAAACCCAAAACAAAACACTACATTTTTATAAAGAAAATTACTAACGCTCCCAAGAAAATTAAATTTCAGCACTAAATGACCCATTAATATATTTATATTAAACAATGATTTGAATATATTTATATTAAAGAATGTTAATATTTCCAAAATTAAATGTACCCATAGATGACATGAGCTATGCATATCATATCTTCCAATAAAGACAAAAGACATTTTCTTTGCCTCTCATTCTGTGCCACTAACAATTGTTATCTGCACATCAATTACTACTATATTTCTATTATTATATTCAGACTGAGGACTTACTAATCCAGCCTCATGTTATACTAATGCATTTGTGTGTGTGCTTGTACACACATAAATGCATCATTATATATATACATATTAACCCATTAACTGCCATGAGCCCCGTTTGTGGATCTGTTAAAATTAAACACACTACATTTTATTCCTTTTATTTACATTGAATTGCTTACATACATTGCATTTTCAGAGGTATATTTTACAACACTTAAGCTTTAAAGTTTTTATTATTAGCCGTAAAAAGACACTTTCTGTTATAATTTTACATTTCATAAGTAGAAAAATAATGACTATTTTGAAAAGTATTTTTGTATTATTTCTAATCAATATTATTTTTTGATGTTTTATACAAATATATATTTGATGTTCAAGTTTCTATAAAAATGACAATGGTAACTACTGAAATTAAACATAAGGAATAAATAAACTCCTAAGACACCTGTCTGGGCCAAAAATGTGCATTAAAAAAATTTGGCAGTTGATGGATTAATAGAATGACAAAAAGGAAAAAAATGATGTCACACATTTTATCCATTACAAGGACTTCATCAGACTAAAATAATTTTATTCTTTAATTTTAAACTTATTTTGTTCTCTTAAAATTCTTTTAAAGGATTGAATGCATTGCATAATTGTTTTTTTTTTTATTTTCTCCTTCTTTTATTTAACATTGTTTAGATTTGTTTATCATATCAACTCCTTATTCTCCAGCAATTGATTTTTAAAAAAAATTAGTTACCAGCAAATACATTTTTGTAAAGAACATTACTAATGCACCCAAGAAAATTAATTTCAGTATTAAATGGCCCATTTAAGATTTAAATATATTTTTATTAAACAATGATTTGAATATATTTATATTAAACAATGCTAACATTTCCAGAATTAAACATACACATAGATGCCATGAGCTATGCACATGATGTCTACACAAGCAAGATTAAGATTTGAATATATTTGTTAAACAATTTGAATATATTTATATTAAACAATGCTAACATTCCCAGAATTAAACATACACATAGATGACATGAGCTATGCATATGATGTTTACATAACCAACAAAGACAAAACAAAGAATTTAGAAATTGAAACATAGTACTACATGATTCTTTTCTATGTGTTGTGTCCTTTCATGTCATAGGTGATCGTGGTTCTGAGCAATTTTCTCTCCTTTTTAGATCTTAATAAATTTGATCTTTTTGTAATGTAATTGCTCCTAAACTTTCTTCTGTCTTCTTTTCACTGACGCAGGCTCACTAGGTAGTTTAATTGTCGCCTTCCCCTGTTTCTCTTGCCTTCAGCCTGTCCTGTGAGTATCAAATTTTCCAAGCCCTCTTTCCTCATGAGGTGTCCTAGAAATTACAACTCTCTCTTCCTGATGTTATATGTGTGTGCTTTTTCTTTCCATTTTCTCTAAAACTTCATCATTGCTCAAATATTAGAGCCATGGTATTCTCAGCATCCTTCTGTAGAACATTTTTGTTGCTTCATGTCTCTTTTTTTCATCTGTCCATTATACCACTTTGAAAATTTTCTGACAGAACTAAACAAGTAGCAATAAATGTTCAATTTATAAATGATTCTATTGGAATTAATCCATATTTTTATATATATTATAATAATAATAAAAATTTAATGGTCAGAGTTGAATTATACCTGGAAACAATAGTATTAAAAAGTGCTCAATACACATAGAAAAAGATAAAAATTTAACATATAGCCCTTATTAAGTATAAAAAATTAGGAGATCAGCCGATTCCGCTACCTTGGTTTCAACCTTTCGGTATCTTCAGGTGATTTCGATCACTTTATTTTTTTCTCGTAGCCCCTTGTATCTTAATGGCATTATTGCCTTGCTTGGGGTGAAATGATTAGATTAAAAAAAACAAAAAAACATGAATAATGGTTACTCTAGACTTGAAGAGGTTAAGATCGTAGTGGTTGAGGAAGCATCATCTCAGGAGTCTTTTCCATAAATAAGTGACTCTTGAAAAGAAGCTGTCTGAATCAAACTTTTGTCTTACTAATGGAATACAAAGAGATTTTTGGTAAACTCCAAAGAAGAATCTGTAATGTCATTGGTCCTGACCTGGCATCTCAGCTCCAGTCACTTTTCCACAACTGTAATGTCGTTTCCCCTGTACCTTTTTTTTAAATGTAAATACTTTCATGGCAATTGTTCTGATGAACATTCCTCTGATACCTAGACTTTATGAATTTAAGCACAGTACTAGATTGGCTGGTAGGTCTCATCATTTTACAGGTGAAATAGCTATTAGGTTGGTGCAAAAATAATTTCGTTTTCTAACATATGTCACTATGTGAGAAAACGAAATTATTTTTCCACCAACCTAAATATAACCATAGTGTTCTATGCTAGCAATTTCTTTTATCACTCACTTGGGAACTCTTTTTCAGCTTCTTGCTTCCCAATCAACATTGCATTTAAATTTTGGTAAGATCGATATCAATTGTTATCTTCTGTCTTTATTCCCTTTCTTTTATTGTTCTCTCTCAAACTTTTTCTTATATTCTCTCACATTCAGTAACCCTTTGTGTCTTAGTGGTTTTATTACCTTGCTTTAATTGAAATAATTATAAATATATAACCTTCTTGTTAATATAGGCTTACAGCTATATCACTTTGAAACACCAGTTCTCGTATGATCACTGAAATTAAGCAAAGGGGAAGGTATGAATCCACCTCTTCTCCCCCAACTATGGGTTAATTAGTAGGATTTGTATTCCTAAATCATTATTATCTCCAAAATAATTCTTAAAATAGAAAAATATTTTCTGGCTTTAAATAACCTGCAAAAAAAAAAGGCATAAAGTCGATCTTTCTGCTCATTAATATTTGCTACATTAGATTTGTGTGTATCATTTACTACACACAAACAAATCATCTTCAGATATTTCAGCTTAGCTTATGTACAAATCTCCATGTAGGAAGCATTCAGTAAGGATCAAATTCACTTGTCACCATTACCATTTGCTAAGGTACTGACATATAAATATATATATGTAGGGATGGTTCTTTAAGCTGCTATAAGGCCAGCCTTAAAGTATATCTCTCATCTTTTAATGTAGCCTAGCTCAAAGAAGATATTTTTTAAGTTTTGACAACGTACTCACACAGGTGTCAGAATTCATAGTGGTGCCATTGGACACTAATATTTTAATGGTATGTATACTCTTCTGGTCCTAAAACACAATGGACATAAGTTTTATCATGAAATGTGAGGCCTTAAAATTCTTTCTTTTTGCTCTGAGTGGTACCACACACTGGCCTTCTTTTGTAGGCATAAAAAAGATACTTTTTTCTCTAGAAAATGAGTTGCCAAGTAATGAGCTTTTATGTGCTTGGTATTATATATAGGTGGTTGAACACATAACACCCGAGTTGAACAGATTGGAGTTTGGATAAGTTAGGTGTTAGCTCTTGCTCTCAAAATAGACTTCATAAAAACTGAGTTTCATAGTTCAGTAAAAAAAACGTTATCTATGTGTATGCTTGCACATTTGTGTGTGTGTGTGTGTGAGTATTTGTATTAATTTCTGTGCATCTATGTACATGCCTATATGTATGGGCGCATGGCTGAATGATTAGAATGTTTGCTTTTCAAACATGAGACCATGGTTGATTTGTCATGGAGGGAGCTTCTTGATGTCATCAACATGGGGAGGTGATCCCAATATGTGGCACCTATGAGTAAAACCATACCACAGGTTGACCCAAGGCTTGTGAGTAAAATTAGGTCAGTGGAACATTTGAATTCCACCAATGGTTGTGGTAGCATAAACTCTTAAGTCATTGTGACCGAGGGTTTGAGTATTCAAAACTGCTGTTCATACAAGATCATGCACTCTCTTCTACAAACTGTAATTCTGGCCTACACAGTTGCAGTATAAACCACAGGTGGGCTCAGTGAATGTTGACCAAAGACAAATGTACCTGAGCAGGCATCTATAACAGGGACTGGTTATCTGCGCTAGCAGACACGTGTTCTCAGAAATGAGTAGCTAGCCATTATATGTGTGTATATAAAAATAGATTCCAGCAGTATATCTCTATTTTTTTTTGTCTATGTAAATGCATGATTGCATGTTAATTGGGGTTTTTTATGTATTTATACAACAGCATTTAATACTGAAATCTGTCCATCTGATAAAAATGTCTCTTTAATATTTTCCATGAAAGACTTTTGGAAAATCTTAATAACCTAACTTTCCAATCAATGAATCTAATTTCTCATTCCATTAAAATTGACAGTTATTACTTCCATTTTGATTGGCTTTTGATGTTGTTTTATTTTCTCCCATCATTTCTGCATTTTATCCCTTTGTATCTTTCTCCTGGGTAAGATGATAAACTACATCTGGCAGCAAGGCCTCTGATTGAGAGATTTTGAAGAGCATGGAACCACTTCTTAATTGCTCTTGTGCCCAGGTCCACTACCTGTTAGGGTCCCAGCTATGGGCAAATAGTGTGTAGAAGTCTACATAGTGAAGCCTCAAACTCTGAAAGTATAAATAGATTTTTATAGTAAAAGTATCAGATCAGTTTAAGTTGCTTAACTTAAAATATTTGGTAGGAAGTATTTTTTTTTTTTTTTTTTTTTTTTTTTTTCACTCAAAGCTAATTATATATTTCATATTAATTATTTTGCTACAAGCTTCTTAAAATACCTGAGTATTGTAAAAGGTCACCCATCTAAATACTGATCTGCTTCCATGTTGCTTAGCTTCTATAATTATTCACAAAGTAATGCTTCCATTAGAATTTAACTGTAATCTTATAATTTATTCAGTACTAGCCAAGGTATCTCGTGTTGCCTTGGTATACGTGTCTGCAATTGAATAACTGCACCCCACCTTGTATGCCTGCACCCTCCTGCCTAGAGATGTCTGCTTGCTTGCATCCCTGCTTGCATGCATCATCCATTGGTATACTAAGCTACTCCCCACCCATCTTTTTTACAGTATGTCCTTCAAAAGTATTTGATTATTCTTAATAAAAACTTCTTGTATGGTTATTGCTCACGGTTAAATTGTTTCAATGTTTTAGATATTCAGTAAACTTCCTATGGCCGTAATAACTTTCAAATAGTATGGCATTGTTCACAAATCTAATAAAGAAAAACAGGGATGAAGCATCAGAGTTTGATTCAAGTGCAAATGCATGAACTCCCTCCTCCTTCTTCGCACGTTTACTGTAAAGTTGGGCTTAATAAAAGGTTCTTCAGGAATTTTTCCCTTTTAACACTTCAATAATCCTTCACAAACAATTTTTGTATCAAAGGTTATGAAGAAACTATTGGCTAAATGTGAAAAACCGATTTTGGACCTCGTTTGTTGCCGATTCATCCACTTAACTGAAATAATCTAAACCAAACAGTCATGCAAGTCAATTTATGTGTCATATGTAATTTACATGGCAAATTTGGAAAGCATTGGATAAAAAAAACAGGAAGTTATGACCGAAAAAACGGCTTTTTGAAAGTTTTTTGTGGCTTTTCATTATACACAGGGAAACAAGGAGGATGAAAACCACACTATCTTATTTTTTGCATGATGGCAAATATTTTGCAACATTTTTGTAGAAAATCAGTTAAAAATGAAAAAGTTATTCAAGTTTTTTTTTTTGTTTTTTTTTTTTTTTTTTAGTAGTATGAAAACAATTTTTTCTTCACAATTTTTTGCAATTTTTTGTGTGAAGGCAATGTTAAAGGAAACTATCAAGCACTGTACATAAACTTCATAACATGAGCTGCTGTCTTGGATTATGTGTAAAAAAACATAAGCTCATGTGGTAAAAATTTTGTTTGCATGTAACTTTGCCTTGATTTTGAAAAAAGTCATACTAACCTGCAGTTTTATCAATTTTTTTTGCGAAACCCAGGGCACCTGGAAATTGAAACATTGATTGTGACCGAATTTACTAAACTTGAAATATGTGTGTCCGATTTCACTGAAATTGGCTGAGAAATGTGGACGTACATAAATAGCATACAGACAGACAGACATCTTTTGTTTTATAGATATAGATGAATTAGTTTGGCACATAGCTACAAGCTTTTTACAGTACTTCATGTTTTTAAGAATTCATCCACATAAGTACTGGTCAGTTTCATTGTTGCTTAACTTTAGTACTGAAACGGAAAGTTTATTGTGATTTTTTAAACTTGACTGTCAGTTAATTATTTATTTAGTATGAATTAGTTTGGCACATGGCCATGTGCTTACAGAACTTCATATTCATAAGAAGTCACCCATCTCAGTACTGATTAGTTTCAGTGTTGCTTAACTTAATTAAGTACAAAGCAATACTTTTATTGGGTATTTGACTGTCAGTTAATTATCTATTTAGTATTAATTAGTTTGGCACATGGCCACAAACTTCTTACAGTACTTCATGTTTATAATATGTCACTCATGTAAGTACTAATCAGTTTCAGTGTTGCTTAACTTTAGTCATTAACCTGAAAGCAGTACTTCCATTGGGAATTTGACTGCAATCCAATTATTTATTGAGCATTAATTAGTTTGGCATAGTGCCACAAGCTTCTTACAATACCTGACATTCATAAGAGGTCAGTGTTTATCTTTGGTGATCAAATAGGGAATCGTGCTTTCTTTGTAACTTGACCAAAAGCTGGTTATCTTTTAGGCATACTCATTAGATGTTCCTAAAATATAATCAGTCACATTTACATACATATTAAGTTAAAAGCTTTTCTTATGAATCATTGTGCTCATTATATATGCAAAAGAAAATCTGACTACACGTGAGAGAAACCTAAAAATTATGTATAAACACTTTTTGCATATGATCGAAGTCACCTATTGTTGACTCTCATCAATTGCAGCTTGAACATTGTTTCAAAGCAATTTCTTCACAATGATGTGTTCTGTAAGTGCAGCCCCAACAGAGCAAAATTCTTTCACTCAGTGGAGAGTCAAGGAACGATGAAGATTTTGGAAAAAATAAAACAGGAAATAACACATCACTGGCATGATAAGGTAATTAATATTTTTCAGTTTCTTTATATTGCTATTAGAATCTTCCTTATCAGAAGATAAAACAGTTTTTATAGAGATAAGATCTTTTAATTATGAGAAATATGAACTTATTTAAAATTCAATAGATCTAGATATATACAGAGCCAGATTATCCTATTGGCTAAAATAGGCTGCTGCTGCTTAAGAGCCCTCAAACTTGTTTATAATGCTGGTTATAAAAAATCTATTTTTGGCTACAGTTGTCTTGAAATAAGTGCTAATTTGGTTTACAATAAATAGTAATAGTATTGATGAACGAAGATAACTGTTTTAGTTTATTTAAAGAATTTACAATATGTTTACTAGAAGCTATGTAAATATTGTTAAAATACATCATGAGTAAAAATAAAATATTCAAAATGGATGCTGGCAAGTTAAAGGTTGGCTCTATAATTTCATTAGTCTAGGGTCCCCAAAACGTCACAATCTGGTTATATATATATATATATATATATATATATATATATATGCAGATTATGACCTATATATATAGGCAGATTATGACCTATATATATAGGCAGATTATGACCTATATATATAGGCAGATTATGACCTATATATATATATAATATATATATATATATATATATCAAAATATGCATGTATAAATTACAAAGATTCTTTGTGAACAACTTCACATCGAATGTTGTGTATATCTTTTTTATTTTTACTGTACAACTGAATGAATTGTGTTAGTATAGGATAAACAGAAAAAGCATCTATATGTGTGTGGTTGTATGTGACAGAGGTCTATATTGTTTTCACTGTGTGTATGAAATTTGAGTTGTCAATTACTCTCATTTACTTTTCATAACAAGTACATAAAACTTTCCAAAAATCCATATTGGAAAAAGGATAAAATTAAAATTTTTGTCGGGAAAGAATATGTATTTCTTAGTAAGTACAGTACATGGACTCTAAATACTACTAGCAATCGATACCATATGTAAATAGTTTACCGTACAATTTATTTTCAGAATAGTTTTTGGCACAATTTACACATTACCAGATAGTTCAAAAGCCCAATATAGCATTGCATGCAGTACACTATATTAAGATCAATCACTTGTGTTCATCAGATGATTGTTCAAATCAGTCAATATTTGCTTCTGAATCCAATTCATCTCACAATTCCTTTTCAATGGATAACGACATGTATGATTTCAAATTCTCCTCAAATAGAAAATTTCTTAACCTTGTCTTTATGATCCTTTAGCTTTGAAAATATCCTCTCACATTGAACTCTGATAATGTGCAGATAATTTTATGAAGTTCTTATTCCATTTTTATTATTAAAGCAGTTATCTCTGTTTGCATTTTTATTTGATAAAAGGGGCCTACTTGCCATTGGGCCAGCTGACACCCTAATCAGTTTGCCAATGAAAACGACCCTTTTAAAATATCATATTTTCTTTTATATGACATGTCTTGTCAGGACTTTGGCAAGTACGACTCTCCCTAGATGTCCTTCTTGTGGTCATGTAGATAAGCCAAGTTTAGCAATTATTTATAAATGCACTGATATAGAAGGATATATACTACAGGTTCTTAATATTGAAGAGTTTCACTGAGAGATAGTAATTACAATGTTCTTAGCAGCAGGTTAAATGTACACATATGACAGAACAGAGAGAATATCCAGACCAAAAGGCCTAAGAGCCATTCAAGATAGAGGGTTAAGGTTGTTGCATGGATATAAGAGGAGGAAGTAAGTGCAAATAATTAGGATATGTTTGATAGATAATGGTTGACCCCAGACTTGAAGAGGTCAAGATTGTAGCAATCTGGAGGCATTCTCTTTGGAATCTATTTCATAAAGTAGCTGTTCACTATTTACATTATTCAGACTATTGTCCTCATCTTTGTCGCCATATTTATTACAACGTCCTCAAGGACACATGGCATAGTGGATAAAGGCGTTGGTTAGATCCAGTGACAGGACCCAAAGAGTATGAGTTCAATACCTGGTTAAGGCAGTGGAGAACTTTCAGAGGGGAATTAACAGGAGATAACTGATAACTGACATCCATTAAACATGACACGTGGAACTAGAGCAGTCTACCCCAGTGAGCGAAATAAAGGGTTCAGTTTGACATTCCAACCGCCTGAAGAAGGATGGAGTGTACAATGGCCGAAACGTTGTAATGAATATGGTGACAATGATGACAATAGTCCGAATAATGTAAATAGTGTACATAATACCTCATCTCAGAAATATAGACAGATAAAGTAGCAGTTATTGGGGAGAAGCTGCCCAACTTCCTTCTTAGCAATGGAATACAATAGGAATGAGGATGGCTCACCTCTGTGTATATGACATGATTGATCTTAGCTGTAACTGACTGAAATGGTGGAACTAAGGAACCTAGCTTATTGGAACATTTTCCATGAAAATAGTGATAGAATAGTGAGAAGGTAGAAATGTTGCATCTGTGGGAAAGAGGTGGTAGAGTGGGAAATAAGCTTTCCCCAACAAGGCTGTATAATGTTTTGGAAATTTTCAAGACTGGAAAGAAAGGATTGAGCAGTTTCAGCACAGATATGGTAGTAATGCTCTATTTTTGGTCTGATCTGACTCTCTTTAGACTGGAATCAACAGCCATGTGTCCATGACCAAGGTGAGCCTTCAAGCAGAAGAATATCAGCCCTGGGCTTCATCTGTTCTACTTTGCCCAAGACACACTATACATGAATGAATGCTTCACCAACCTTTATACCAGAGTGGTCATTGCCCAAAATGAAAAGGGCAGTACAAGATATTGATCATTATGACAGATATCATGTATATGACAGATGGAGAATTGAGATCAGAGCAATGGGTAACATAACATTAAATAAATGGATACAAACAGTCAGGAAAACTCTGGGAATTAAAACAAAAACTAAAGTTTTACAAATGGCATGTTGTAGGCGTATGTGAAACAATCTGGAATAGAAATAAATATTTTATCGAACAATTTTAAAATTTGTCTCCAATTTGTCAATTTTATAATAATAATTTTAAATACTGATTTATTCATCTCCATTTTCTCTATAATTTTAGATACTGATTTATTCATCTCCATTTTCTCTATAATTTTAGATACTGATTTATTCATCTCCATTTTCTCTATAATTTTAGATACTGATTTATTCATCTCCATTTTCTCCATAATTTTAGATACTGATTTATTCATCTCCATTTTCTCTATAATTTTAGATACTGATTTATTCATCTCCATTTTCTCTATAATTTTAGATACTGATTTATTCATCTCCATTTTCTCCATAATTTTAGATACTGATTTATTCATCTCCATTTTCTCTATAATTTTAGATACTGATTTATTCATCTCCATTTTCTCCATAATTTTAGATACTGATTTATTCATCTCCATTTTCTCCATAATTTTAGATACTGATTTATTCATCTCCATTTTCTCCATAATTTTAGATACTGATTTATTCATCTCCATTTTCTCTATAATTTTAGATACTGATTTATTCATCTCCATTTTCTCCATAATTTTAGATACTGATTTATTCATCTCCATTTTCTCTATAATTTTAGATACTGATTTATTCATCTCCATTTTCTCTATAATTTTAGATACTGATTTATTCATCTCCATTTTCTCTATAATTTTAGATACTGATTTATTCATCTCCATTTTCTCCATAATTTTAGATACTGATTTATTCATCTCCATTTTCTCTATAATTTTAGATACTGATTTATTCATCTCCATTTTCTCTATAATTTTAGATACTGATTTATTCATCTCCATTTTCTCTATAATTTTAGATACTGATTTATTCATCTCCATTTTCTCTATAATTTTAAATACTGATTTATTCATCTCCATTTTCTCTATAATTTTAGATACTGATTTATTCATCTCCATTTTCTCTATAATTTTAGATACTGATTTATTCATCTCCATTTTCTCCATAATTTTAGATACTGATTTATTCATCTCCATTTTCTCTATAATTTTAGATACTGATTTATTCATCTCCATTTTCTCCATAATTTTAGATACTGATTTATTCATCTCCATTTTCTCTATAATTTTAGATACTGATTTATTCATCTCCATTTTCTCTATAATTTTAGATACTGATTTATTCATCTCCATTTTCTCTATAATTTTAGATACTGATTTATTCATCTCCATTTTCTCCATAATTTTAGATACTGATTTATTCATCTCCATTTTCTCTATAATTTTAAATACTGATTTATTCATCTCCATTTTCTCTATAATTTTAGATACTGATTTATTCATCTCCATTTTCTCCATAATTTTAGATACTGATTTATTCATCTCCATTTTCTCTATAATTTTAGATACTGATTTATTCATCTCCATTTTCTCCATAATTTTACATACTGATTTATTCATCTCCATTTTCTCCATAATTTTAGATACTGATTTATTCATCTCCATTTTCTCCATAATTTTAGATACTGATTTATTCATCTCCATTTTCTCTATAATTTTAGATACTGATTTATTCATCTCCATTTTCTCTATAATTTTAGATACTGATTTATTCATCTCCATTTTCTCTATAATTTTAGATACTGATTTATTCATCTCCATTTTCTCCATAATTTTAGATACTGATTTATTCATCTCCATTTTCTCCATAATTTTAGATACTGATTTATTCATCTCCATTTTCTCCATAATTTTAAATACTGATTTATTCATCTCCATTTTCTCCATAATTTTAGATACTGATTTATTCATCTCCATTTTCTCCATAATTTTAGATACTGATTTATTCATCTCCATTTTCTCTATAATTTTAGATACTGATTTATTCATCTCCATTTTCTCCATAATTTTAGATACTGATTTATTCATCTCCATTTTCTCCATAATTTTAGATACTGATTTATTCATCTCCATTTTCTCCATAATTTTAGATACTGATTTATTCATCTCCATTTTCTCTATAATTTTAGATACTGATTTATTCATCTCCATTTTCTCCATAATTTTAGATACTGATTTATTCATCTCCATTTTCTCTATAATTTTAGATACTGATTTATTCATCTCCATTTTCTCCATAATTTTAGATACTGATTTATTCATCTCCATTTTCTCCATAATTTTAAATACTGATTTATTCATCTCCATTTTCTCCATAATTTTAGATACTGATTTATTCATCTCCATTTTCTCCATAATTTTAGATACTGATTTATTCATCTCCATTTTCTCTATAATTTTAGATACTGATTTATTCATCTCCATTTTCTCTATAATTTTAGATACTGATTTATTCATCTCCATTTTCTCCATAATTTTAGATACTGATTTATTCATCTCCATTTTCTCCATAATTTTAGATACTGATTTATTCATCTCCATTTTCTCTATAATTTTAGATACTGATTTATTCATCTCCATTTTCTCCATAATTTTAGATACTGATTTATTCATCTCCATTTTCTCCATAATTTTAGATACTGATTTATTCATCTCCATTTTCTCCATAATTTTAGATACTGATTTATTCATCTCCATTTTCTCCATAATTTTAGATACTGATTTATTCATCTCCATTTTCTCTATAATTTTAGATACTGATTTATTCATCTCCATTTTCTCTATAATTTTAGATACTGATTTATTCATCTCCATTTTCTCTATAATTTTAGATACTGATTTATTCATCTCCATTTTCTCCATAATTTTAGATACTGATTTATTCATCTCCATTTTCTCCATAATTTTAGATACTGATTTATTCATCTCCATTTTCTCTATAATTTTAGATACTGATTTATTCATCTCCATTTTCTCTATAATTTTAGATACTGATTTATTCATCTCCATTTTCTCCATAATTTTAGATACTGATTTATTCATCTCCATTTTCTCTATAATTTTAGATACTGATTTATTCATCTCCATTTTCTCTATAATTTTAGATACTGATTTATTCATCTCCATTTTCTCTCTAATTTTAAACACCATTTTGTTCATAAATTTAGATAGTGACTTATTTATTTCCATTTTATTCATATTTTAGATATTGCCAATTTGTCCATATGTTTTCATGATTTTGCTCCCGACTTTCTTTTTTATGTATCTTCCAATTCTAGATTTTCTTACTTTTGAAATTTGTCCGTGCATTGAATATTGCTGCCATATTTGGTCCAGTGCTTCTTGGCAAAATTCACAGAACAGCCTGTAATCTTTTCAGTTGTGCCCTGGCATCTTCACTTCAGTAACAGGATTTTCCTCTGTCTTTTCTATGAATATTTTCATACAGGGTCTTGGCAAATATTATCCTTCTTTGAACATTGTGGACTGGCGATACATATTCAAACATAGAACTGTACCAAATAACAGAAACACTATCACTTGAGGACTACCAACAACAGTGACAACTAAAATGGATAGCACATGTCACTTAAACATAAAAGGATGACATAATCAAGATGTTGACATTCAAATAAAAGGTTAGGAAGGAAACCCCCATCAATGCTTGAAAGAGCGATAAATGCTACTGAACTTGAGAAACATGTTTTCCTGAAAAATATTTAAAGAGAAAGATTTTATAAATTTCAACTGAAAGCAGTAACGTCTGCTCAGTCAATGAATATTAAATGTTTCCTTATAGGGAAATGGCTAATATTACTATTGTCTGCAGTGGGAGGAAGACTTCTCCCTAACAAAAAAACGTCATCTTCTGTGTGGATAATTGCAGACTCGGTATAAAATTATGCAATGTTTACTTTGTTGATTCCTGCATAAACAGGATCTATGTTTATTGTTATATGCGATAGCTATGAACACTAATGGTTATGTCCCAATCCTCATAAATGCATTGAATACTATTGTAAGTGGAGATAATATGCTGCCTAAGTAGTCTACTACTAGAAGTGGTTTACCTACTTCATGCCGCTGGCAAGTTTGTATTTTCTTGTTATAAAGATTATTTCCAAGCTCCATTTTGATTATTCCTCATTCAGTAACCTTTTCTAGGTTACAACATTTATATTATTGAGTCTCATGTAAACCCAACATGCATTTAATTTTTTTTACTTTACTGCAAATTAGGCCATGTTTAACTTTTTGACACTTTAGTATATTGGATTTTGTTTACCTTTTGACTCTAGTGTCAATTGTACCACTGCCTAACTTTTGATTCTAAAGTAATTTGGACTTGTGTTTACCTATCTATTAATTCATTGTGATTTTTGTCCTAATATTTGTCATTAAATAACCCATCAGATTTAACCAACCTAAACCTAATCAACTCTACACATATTGTATCTTCTTCTATTTACCGTGTTCTTTCAGGAGACGTGGGTGATCATAGCTCTCCACAATTTCCTGTTCTTTGTAGCTTTTACTAAATTTCATCTTTTTGCTCTCAGAAATCCACTTCTGCCAGTCATTTGCAAAGAGCTTGTTAGGCAGCTTTTACTCTATCTCTGTCACTTTTACTATGTCCTGTTAGTGTCAAATTTTCTAAGCCCTCTTTCCTCATTATGTACACTAGAAATTTCCACTATAAGTGTCTCCACTTGTATAAAATCATGTTCAGACAGAGTATCAAAGGACAAAATAATGAATGCATAAAAAATGTTGAACAGACAAAATAACAAAGTGCAGAACAGGAGTTCAACTGACTAAATGACGAAAAGTCAGAAATGTGTTTGCAATAGAATACCTTTTACATGCAAGTATTCTACCAGTAAATAATTTAAAAAAATACTCATATGAAAATCTGTGATGAAAAAAATTTTTATTTATGAGATTTTATAATTGTGGAGAATAGCTTAATTTATTATTTGAACTGAGTTTTTAAAATCATGACGATATATTCGTTTTTATTTTGTTCAACATTTTGTCTTTTTGAAACTTTATCTTTTTGATATGATTTCCATTCGTCATTTAGTCAGTTTGTCTCTTTTTTCCGTTGGGCAATTTGTCCATTTGACACTTTGTCCATTTGACACTTTGTCCATTCGACACTTAGTCCTTTTGACACTTTGTCCATTTTAAGCGTTTCACCCCAAGCAAGGTGAGAAGCCACTAGCATGCAAGGTGTTACAGAGTTGGAGTGAGAACAAAGAGGAGTGATAGAGGAAAGAATGAAGAGAAGGTTAAGGGATAGATCAGGGCATCTGGAGACATCAATTGATGTTACATTTGAATAGTTGGAAATTATAGCTATCAGGGAAACAGGAAGAGCGTAATTTAAGACCCCCTCCACACCTTCCAAATCAGACTGATGATTATGAAGGTTTAAACACTTTTACTGAATGATGTCAAAGCTAAGCAATAAAAAGTTTAGAATAGCTTAATTGAATATTTGAACCAAGTTTTTAAAATCATGATGATCCTTGATCTATCCACTATCCTTCGCCTTATCCTTTCCTCTATCACTCCCATCTGATCTTGCTCCAAATCTTCTGTAACGCCTTGCATCCTAGTGGCTTCCCGCCTTGCTTTGGGTGAAACGCTTAAAAAAAAAAAAATGTTTGTTTTTACTTTGTTCAACATTTTGTTCTTTTGAAAGTTTGTCTTGTCAAAATTGTCCATTTGTCATTTTGTCTTTCAACACTCTGACCTACTACTGTATAATATATATATATATATATATATATATATATATATATATATATATATATAGTTAAATTCCCAGATCAATTCTGTGGACAAGACAGATTGGTATAAAATGACAATTGGAAAAAAGATCTTAGATTTTGCCGACGCATTTCGTCTTCCGACTTTTTCAAGGCAAAAATGAAATCGAAATGTTCTTTTTGTTATAGTTACATTTAAAAAATCCAAATTTAAAAAGATAGACGCAAATTACCTTTATAAAAAAAAAAAAAAATCTCTTACTATAAAGGTAATTTACATTAACCAGAAAAAAAAAGGCTTAGACAGAAGCGTCTATCTTTTTAAATTTGGATTTTTTTTAATGTAACTATAACAAGAACATTTCGATTTCATTTTTGCCTTGAAAAAATCTAAGATCTTTTTTCCAATTGTCATTTTATATATATATATATATATTAGAAAATGCAAAGGCAACCTTATTATTGTCTCATGCTTTTTTTGTTTATATGAAAAGTGTACAATATACATGTTTGGTATTATCTCTGTTTGGTATCCTTATTTGTCATCACTTCAAGAAATTTCCTTTACTTGACAATACTTTAATTTAACTCTATTCTTGTACCTGATTATCATAAGCATAAAAAGATGGATACTATAACACCATGATTAAGTTTCTTTTCTTAAAGCTGGCATCTTGTGTTAACTATTGAGCGTGTTGTTTATTCAGTTAAACCCTCACTACCGTCTTTCTTTGATTTAATGATAATTTCTGACAAATGCGCTTTCGACAGTTTAACATGTCGGCAAATGAATAACTAATTACACCTTGTTGCTCTGATAGTTGGCAGGATTTTGAAGAAGAAAAATGAAGCAAATTAGCTAAAGAAAATAAATTTGTTGCGTGGGGGGGATACTGTTGAGGAAGTAGGGAAGAAAGCTATTGAGAGGTGGTAAAGAAGGAATAGGAAAGGTAACAAAAAAAAAAAAAAAAAGTGGGTAAGAGGGAAGAAAATAAAGGGAATAGAGGAAGGTGAGGAGGGAAATGGAAGAGGAGGGGAATATGGGTGTATGAGATGACTCAGAAAGTAGAGGAGTTGAGAGAAAGATGAAATATGAAAAAGCGTTTGAATTGAACCGAATTAAAAAAAAAAAAAAAGTCGAGTAAAGAAAAGAATTAAAAAAAAAAAAGGGGGAAAAAAGAACCCCACTCCCTCAGATAGCTTTCAAGATGCAAGAAAATAAAAAGGTTAAAAAAAAATGTTTTTAATGGTTTGGTGGTGGTAGTGGCATAAGAGAACAAAAGGCCGAGGAGTAAAAAAAACGAAAGATTAATTTTCTTTTTTCTTTTTTAATCATTTCACCCCAAGCAAAGTAGAAATTCCATTAATACACAGGAGGTTACAAAAAGTGAAAATGAGAGAAAAGACTGGGTATACGAAGATTGAGGAAAGGATAAAAGATGAACAGGATTCAAGAAGATAGAAGATGGCGATTGACATTGCATTTAAATTTTTGAAATATGTAATTATCAGGGAAGTAAGTAAACAGAAGGGACTTCCACAAGTGGGAAGAGTGAGAAAGAAAACTGTTGGAGTAGAAGTAGTCGTTAGATTTAACTATTTCAACAGTAAAAGTGTGGGATCTAGATGCTAATCTAGGAGCATGCTTAAATTCATATGGTTGGAGCACCAGGAAAAAAAAGCTCATTAGAGAAGTTGCCATGAAAATATTAGTAGAAAAGACAGAGAAGCCACTTCACATCAGTGAGAAAGTGACTGAAGTCGAGATACCAAGTCAGGATTGCAGATCCTTCTTTGGATTTTGTCAAGAACCTCAAGATGAGTAGCAGGAGCACCTGACTAGATATGGCAACAGTATTCAATGCACAGCCAAATATAGATTTGTAAATGTGCAAGATAGACTCTGACAAGAAAAACCTTTTGGCACAACACAGTGACCCAAATTTCCTTACAGTAGATGCAGCAATTGATTTGATGTAGTCATTCTAATTCAAGTCAGTTGAAAAATATTTATGGAAAGAACATGCAATCAAAGTGCAAAGGATTAATACTCATCTAAACAATTGCCATGAAAATATTTATAGAAAGAACAGAGAGAAAGCACTTGCTTGAACCCTGCCAGTACCTCATAAATTATAGACTATTGTAGTTTTCTGGGAATCAAGTAAACAGAAGGGAGTTCTACAGGAGAGAAGTGCAAGAAAAGAAAATGAGTAGAAGAGGCAGTTACATTTAACTATTTCAACAGTAAATTCACATAGTTGGGGCACCAGGGAAAAAAAGTTCATCAGAGCAGTTGCCATGAAAATATTTGTAGAAAAGACAGAGAGAAGGCATGTCACATCAGGATCAATTACATTGCAGATCTATCTTTGGATTAGGAGGAACATCAGACCAGATATGGCAACAGTATTCATTGCACTAATGAATGGTAGATATGTAAATGTGCAAAACTAACTCTGATGAGAAAAAACCTTCTGGCATGACATAATGAAACAACTTTCCTTGCAGTAGATGCAGCTATTGATTTGATGTAGTCATTCCACTTTAAATCAGTTGAAAATATGAGGCCAAGAAGATGCAGTGTATTGCTCTCCAAGAGTCTAGCAGGATGGCAGGTAGGAAAGTTTCTCTGTGGTGTTTAAATGAGAGCAATTTAGTTTTGGAGGCATTCAAATTTACATGCCATTCCTGCCCCAGTTAACCACTGATTGGAGGTTCTTTTTAAGAGCAGCAGCCAGGTTAACTTTGTCAGCTACATCAGATTTGCTCTTAGGACAGAAGTAAATGGTAGTGTCATCTGCATAAATGCCTACTTAAGAAATAACAACATCAAAAAGATCATTGATGAAGATCAGAAACAAGGGTGACACCTGATTCATGTGAAAGGATCTGGAAGCAAGCCTGTTCAAAATGACCTTCATTTCATGATTTGATAGGAACAATTGGATTAAATAAAGATATCTAGAGTCACAGTTTGAGCTTCACCATTATTATCAAGAGCTTGATGTACATATTCTGTGATGGCTGTTAAACCTGACAAAACAGAAGCCATATTGTTTGTCAGAGAGTAGGTCATGAGAAGTAAGATGCCCAACTATTTCAGCATTGATTAAAGCCTTGAATACTTTGCCAAAAAGCGGTAGGTGATTAAGATAACAGAGGGATCAGAAGGTTCTACAGAGTTCTTAAAAACAGTAACTACAGAGGACTTCTAACGAGCTGGAAAGCAGGAAACAGCGGGGCAATAGTTGTAGAGTTTGGAGAGAACTGAAGCCAACTGAGTAGCATATTTCTTTAGGATGACGGCTGGGATCCTGTTACATCTGCTTGCCATATGGGAGTCTAATTTAGAAATGATGTCTAAGACTAGTGACAGTTATGTTCATATCACTCAGAAAAGCTTCTGTTCTAGTGGGGAAAACAGATGTGGGTACTCCAAATGAGTTGAGTGTTGAGTTGGAAGAGAATTTCTGATCAAAGAATTCAACCATATCTGCTGGAGATGTCAGGACTTCAAAATTGATTGCATTTATTATATTTAAATAAACAAAATTGCAGATTCAATTTTGATTTTTGTTTTTTTTTTGTTATTTTTTTAATCCTGAAAAACAAAAAAAACATTTAATCAAAAATTTTTAATGGATTGTAAAATTTCATTTAATTGAGAAAATCAGCCCTAGTATCAGCAAGTTAATTCACAGAAACAGCTGCCCTGCATATGAGGGGAGTGCTGAAAAGTCCTCCGCCTACTCAAGGATGAGTTCCAAAGTAAATTCCGATGTATGATGATTTGATTAGGTTTTGGGATGTGGGTCAAGCTGAGAACTTTTTAGCAGTCCTTTGTATAAATAACTGAAAGTAAATACTTGCAATTATAAATAAATAAAACATTCAACTTAATGTTGGATATTTATTAATGTATGTTAAGCTAATAAGAGAGACAATTATAATAAGAGAGACAAACTGGTATCATACAAATTGGTATGTGAATTGAGAGAGGAAAATGTTATGATCAAGTGAAGGAAAGGAACGGGAGAAAGACATTCCTAAGTTTGAAAATAGATTAGGAATGGGTAAAGAAAAAAGGGGGAAGTAGGAGGTACAGTGGAGTAATAGATAGCAGCTTGGATTGAGAAATCGGAGAGCCAAGTTCGAATTCCAGCCGAATCCATTACATTCACTTACATGCTAATATCCTTGAGAAAGGTATGAATCTTCTTCCCCCCCCCTAGCTATGGGTAAATAGCAGAACAGACCAGGTTCTATAGCTTTGGATGGCAACTGATCTACCGCAGAAAGAAATGGCTACCTACTGCAGGAAAAATTCTGCCTTGTCAGTCATGTATCTTTCGATACATGATCGCCTAAATGTGTATCCCAACATGGCACATAACTGAGTTGATGATAAAATATGCAGATGATAAAATATATTGTTGGTAATTATTTTTTCAAAAATGCATTGCTGGTAATTTCACTACAAAAACGTACTGTGGGAAAAAATCTGCCTTATCAGTCATGTACCAAAAGAAATATGATCACCTAAGTGTGAATCACGCATGGCATATAACTGACTGAAAGAAGAAAGAGAACAAAAAGTCGTTAAGAGATAAAAGAGAAAAAGGACGAAAAGATGGAAATAAGAAAATAGAAAAAAGAACAAAAAGGATAAAGAAGAAAAAGAGGTGAAGAAAAGGAATAAATATAAAAAATGTTAAAGTCGACAAAGACAAAGAAAGATTTTGATAAAAAGGAATAAAGAAGAAAAAATATAAACAAATGTTAACAAATAAGTAAGAAAAATTATAAAAATATGTTAATAAATAAAAAGATGGATTAAGAAGAAAAAGATGTTAACATGAGAATGTAATAAAGAAAATGTCTAAAAAGATGTTAACATGAGAATGTAATAAAGAAAATGTCTAAAAAGATGTTAATGAGTGCAAAAAGGGATAAAGAAGAAAATGTCTAAAAAGATGTTAATGAATATGAAAATGGAATAAAGAAAATGTCTAAAAAGATGTTAACATGAGAATGGAATAAAGAAGAAAATGTCTAAAAAGATGTTAATGAGTGCAAAAAGGGATAAAGGAGAAAATGTCTAAAAAGATGTTAATGAATGCAAAAAGGGATAAAGAAGAAAATGTATAAAATGATGTAAATATTAATAGGAATAAAAGATGTTAATAAATATGAAAAATGTTTAAGAAAAAATAAATTCAAAATTGATGATAACCTGAAAAAGCCATAATTGCTTCCACGGTGAACATATCTCTGCAGAAAAGAAACACAGCCCAAACTTTCTCGTATTGCCTGAAATTATGTCAATTTTCTTAATCCATATTAGATTCATTCTATTCTTCAACATCCCGTGTGGTTTTTATTATTCTGTTTTATGCACTGCAATCTTCAAACCCCTATCTGTTTATAGCTATCAAAAGAAACATATCATATCTGTTGTTTATAAATAATATTAAAGGTTATTCCAATATGGATTCAAAATGAAGAAATGATTGAGTGTTTAAAGCTCTAAATCTTGTAGTTTATTCTCTGTTAACTGACGATGAAAGATTCTTTGCCTTCTAAAATTCACTGTCGGCTTCATTTATTATCATAACTCTATTAATTATACATATAAATGTAAATACTAAAATATGAAAATATAAATTATGAAAAGGTATGTTTTAAAACTATCTTATACACTGATTTGTTCAGAGTAGTATCCTCATCTTGATTGTTATGATCACATTTAGTCTATTGAACTCTTCTGCCTTCTTCAGGTGTTAGGTTGAAATTTCTATAATTTTACCAGAGTCCTTCATTCAACCCATAGAGGTAGATTATTTTCATTTTGTTGTCCATGTTCAGTATTTCATAGCAGTTCATCGGTTTAAACATCCCAGGGAGAGACTAAGAAAAATTCGAGGAAACATCTGGAGGATGGCAACCTTGTCTAAACAAGTCAGTGTATAATAATAATAATAATGACTCAGCTAAAAATGAAGAGAAAAAACAGCAATATTTCTCACTGTGTTCATACCTATCTGTCTCTCTCAGCCTGTTCAAATGTCTGTCTCTCTCAGCCTGTTCAAATGTCTGTCTCTCTCAGCCCGTTCAAATGTCTGTCTCTCTCAGCCCGTTCAAATGTCTGTCTCTCTCAGCCCGTTCAAATGTCTGTCTCTCTCAGCCCGTTCAAATGTCTGTCTCTCTCAGCCCGTTCAAATGTCTGTCTCTCTCAGCCCGTTCAAATGTCTGTCTCTCTCAGCCCGTTCAAATGTCTGTCTCTCTCAGCCCGTTCATATATGTCTGTCTCTCTCTCTCAGCCCGTTCATATATGTCTGTCTCTCTCTCTCAGCCCGTTCATATATGTCTGTCTCTCTCTCTCAGCCCGTTCATATATGTCTGTCTCTCTCTCTCAGCCCGTTCATATATGTCTGTCTCTCTCTCTCAGCCCGTTCATATCTATATCTCTCTCTCAGCCCGTTCATATCTATATATCTCTCTATCTCAGCCCGTTCATATCTGTCTGTCTCTATCAGACTGTTCATATCTGTCTGTCTCTATCAGACTGTTCATATCTTTCTCTCTATCTCAGCCCGTTCATATCTGTCTCTCTCTCTCTATCTCAGCCCGTTCATATCTGTCTCTCTCTCTCTCTATCTCAGCCCGTTCATATCTGTCTCTCTCTCTCTCTATCTCAGCCCGTTCATATCTGTCTCTCTCTCTCTCTATCTCAGCCCGTTCATATCTGTCTCTCTCTCTCTCTATCTCAGCCCGTTCATATCTGTCTCTCTCTCTCTATCTCAGCCCGTTCATATCTGTCTCTCTCTCTCTATCTCAGCCCGTTCATATCTGTCTCTCTCTCTATCTCAGCCCGTTCATATCTGTCTC
>OZ010596.1:99186642-99221642 GCA_963932145.1 Acanthosepion lycidas
AAAAAAAAAGAATTTCTATTGGTTATCTTAACTTTGAAGCATTAAAAATAGTAAGTGAACTGGCTTCATTTAGACCACTCAATGACAGCAAGTGCCATTCTTGCTGGTCAATGTCAAAGATATTGACAGCTCATTTTACCAGACAGCTTATGAAAATCTCTCAAGTCAATGCCATGCAATAAAAGATGAATGACTGTTTCTTCCATCTGTCTCCTCCTACATTATTTTCTGCAGTAAAAAGCAAAATATTTCCTGCTGGCCAGGGAAAGAAAAAATAAAACAATAATCACTCTTGTATTTTAGCACCATTTGCATTTGTACATAGTATACATAATTCATATATATATATATATATATATATATATATATATATATATATATATATATGTGCTGTAGAAGAGCCTAGATATAATAATATTTATATATAGATGTGTGCGTGCATATATATATATATATGTGTGTGTGTTTTACTTATTTTACCTAGTTCACTTTTAGTTGGGTTTATGAGTCTGCATGCAGGTTTGGTTTTGAAATTTTCTTTGTGGTCTTTTAGTGTGATAAAGGCTTGTGCTTTACTGATGCAACTTATTTGGTTGTCTAGGTCTAATTTTGGGGTGATTACTTTAGCTCCCTTATTGATATTGTGTTCTATTGTTTTGGGTTCTTTTTTGTATGTTTCGGTTATGTTGCCCTTGAGTAATTTGTTGTGTATAGAGGGGCTTAGTTCAAATTTCTTGTTTTGTCCGCTGCGATAAATACATTTGTTGAACTGTTTATTTTAATTATATCTTCTTTTAGTTTTTTTGAAATGTATCTTGTTTTTTATGGAATTTTATGTTGGGTAGATAACAATAAGGAGAATGTTGAGTTTTACAAGATTGATGAGGGAGAGAGAGAGAGAAAGGGGTGACAGAAAGTTGATTGTGTTGTTGTTGTTGTTGTTATTATTATTATTGTTTGTGTGTTATTTTTCCTGCTTTGTATCCTGTAGAACCAGGTGTAAACTATGATCCTTAGACCCTATAGGAGAATTGTCGTTTAATTGATAGCACTTTTCTTAGTACATGGGATGTTCCTAGTAGGGCAATCTTCTTCGCAATTTGTATGTTGATGTTACCTGGACACAGTAAAATTGTCCACTCTTTTTCTTGTGAGGCCCAGAGCTCCTATTATAGTCTTGGTCTTCATTCCTCATACCCTGTTAATCTTCATCTCCAGCTCCCTGTATTGTGACAATTTCTCGATAATTTTTATGGAGGTGTTTCTCTCAGATGGTATTGCTATGTCAATAAGCATACACTTTCTGAATTTCTTGTCTTTTATGATAATATCAGGTCTGTTGGCTTTTATTTCCTTATCATTTTGAATTGGTATCCAGAGGCTAGTTACATTGTTATTTTGGGTAACTGTGTGGTTATATACCACCTGTCAGTGATTTTGATTTTGTGCTTTTTGCATATCTTCCAGTGCACATATTCTGCTTCCTTGTTATGCCTCTGAGTTTATTCATTTTTTGTCAGTTCCGGACATCATGAGATAATACAGTCAACCGTTTCATCATATTTTCTGTGGATCCCGCATCTCAGGTTAGTTCCATTCTTGATTATATGAGTGATAGGATAGGCTTTGGTCTTGAGCTGCAATAAAAGCCTGGTGTTTCTAAGACACTGATGAGTTTTCTGTTGGTCCACATTTGCTTCTTTCGTTCTTTTTAGGCATTTGCCATGCAATGCCTTGTCCTACCAGTTTTGTTATAATTTCATTTGACCAAGTTAATTTTTATTTCTGCTTTACTCGTTTGGCGTAGATGGTATTCACTTCATTCTTTGTTGGTAGGATTTCACGTATATTAAGCTGTTTCTTGAAGACTGAAGCTTCTTTGTTGGTGAAGTGGATTTGGTGTTTTACTATTTGTAGGAGAGGGTCATTTGCTTTTATGAGGTAGGCCTCCAATCTGATTGTCGTAGTTTTTAGAGTTAATTCAAGTTGGATTAGACTTCAACCTCCTAAAGCTCTTGGTATGTACAGCCTATCAACATCTGATTTTGAGTGGTGGCATCGTTATTTGGGTAGGCATTTTTCTGGGCTTGGCATCCAATCTTTTAATGTCATTCAACTTCCATTTAATAATGTTGAAGCTGTATGTTACTATGGGTATAGCTAAGGTGTTGATAGCCTTCATTTTATTGGATTATTATTAGTAGTAGTAGTATTAGTATTATTATAATTAGTATTAGTATAACAACAGCCAGACAGCTTAATGCTAGAGCAGTTGATATAGAGACAATTTAATGTACTATTAGTATTATTACATCAGCTGTCTTTTGCCAGACTTGGGACCTAGTTTGTTGAGAGAATAAGAGGTGGTAACAGAAAATAGGTTGAATGTATAATTATTATATATCACCTTTCTTGTTTAACATATTGGGACTTAGATCACCAAGAGTGTGAGGTTGAGTTAGTGACAGAATAGAATATATTATTATTATTAAATTATTCAATATTGGGACTTGAATCCCTTTAGTATTTCAAGATATTTTTGTGTAATTTTGGTAAATATATTTGTTAAAATGAGATGTCAGTGTTATTTTCAATTTTGTATAATTTAGATGACATTTTATCCATCATACCATATGTTTAACATTGCCTGAAGAGACACATTTATCGTGTTGAAACATAATTTTAATTGTGCAGCGAATTTTTATAATATTTTTATATCTTAATATAAATAATATATATGTAAGGACTTCCTTGAACAAAAGTGATATTTACATTTATGTGACTAGACATGTGCATGAAGAAGGGATGCTGAAATTTTAAATTTAATTTTTTGTTTTTAATGTGTTTGGGTATTTAGTCTAACTAATTTCATTTAGTTTCTTTTTCTTTTTGCTTATGTTTGTTTTTATCAATTTTGTTATTAAATATTCAACATTGTCATAATAGAAGATCTTCCAAGAATGGTGAAACGTTGTAAGAAGTTGGACACAGATTTACTGTGGATGATCTAGCAATTAGAGCACTTTCTATACATTTTCATTTTAATACATTGCATTCTCTTTCAGTTAGAGTAGTGTTTTTAAAATTAAATTATTGTCAACTTCATTATGGTAAGCAATTAATGCATTGAGTGTGTTATCCCTTTTGTGTTCATATAATCTTTTATTTAAATTCCATGAGGTTTCTCCTGTGTATTCCTTATGGCAATTATTACAGGTGATAGTTTTAGCTTATTTTGTTTTGTATTAAGATTTTTATTGTTTTAGACATGACAAATTTTATTTTAAGCTTAGATAAATTCTTTTCACTTACAGTTGTAATAGTTTTCATACAATTTTTTTTTTTTTTTTTTTTTTTTTGCTCTGTCAAAGATTTTTGTAAAATTGTTCTATTTTACATACAAATGTTCACATTCTGCTTTGTGGAACAGACTCTGGATGTTTTCCCAATCATTACAATCTTGGCCTCTTCAAGTCAAGGATTAACTGTTATCTTTCCAGCATAACCCAACAAACTTCACTTCTTGCATTTTCTTCCACTCATACAACACCACACAGTAACCCTCTACCTTGAATGGCTCTTGCATTGGGTGAACAAATTTGAACGCTTAATATAATGTTATTTTCTAAACAATACTTTTTCTGTGCAGGTTTTTTTAATAAAATTAAATTTGCCTTTGATAAAGTTCTTCAAGCAATGAAACACATCAGCATAAAGTAATTGATAAAATAAAGGTTTGTTATTTCTTTTTCTTACATATGTGTGCCAGTATGTTTATATGTACACACATAACTCCAAAGTCAATTAAATTTCAGTAATTATTTATATTATTGGATTATTGGTCCTACCTTTGTTGTTATCACAATGTTTTGACTGTTGTGCCCATTGGTCTTCATCAGGTGATTGTTGATCCAGATAGCCTTCAGTTAATTTCAAATTGAACCAGATATTTCACCTATGGGAGTAGATTGTTCACACTTCACTGCTCCTGTCTAGGGATATCTTGTCTTGTTCTTATTTAGTACTGCTTAGTTATTGCTCACCCCATTTCCACTGAGTCCAAGTATATACTGCTCAGCCCAGGGATTGAATTCACAATTACTATGTCAGCAAAGCATTGCTTTAATACATTAGTCTGAGTGGAGAACACAGGACAATTTCAAAGACAATTTGGGGAAAAATTAGAAGCTGCAACCAAATCTGAACTGGGATGCGATGGACTGACAAACCAGGATTTTGCCAAAAAAAAAAAAAAAAAAAAAAAAAAAAAAAAAACGCAGTCTGAAGAAGAATTATGTTTACTGTCAAGATAAAATATAATGTCCACACAGTAAACAAGTTCACTCAATTGTATATCACCCCCAAATGAATAATACCATGAGAAAATGTCTGTTCATGTAGGCACAGTAAAGTCCTCTTTGATTGGTTGCCTAGTTACATTAAGGTGATTCAACTAGTTCTCAAAAAAATATTTAAATTTTTTTAGAATAACTTCATTTCTTCTACTCATTTTATTAATTCTTCTCTCTATGCTTAGACTGAACTCATGTACAAAGCAAATCTAGATAAAGAAAATGCAATTAACTTTCTAATGTCTCAAACACTCCCAAAATAGTAGATGGATCAAACAAGGGATGTCAAGGGTCATTGTTGTTGTTTATGTCCAGGGATGTTTTATTTAGTTGTTTAATTCTACTCAGTTATTGCTTGCCCCCCCCCATTTCCACTGAGTCCAAGTGCACACTGCCCAGCCCAGGGATTGAACTCACAATTACAATGCTACAAAATTCATGAGCAAATGCTTTAATCTGCTCATCTATTGTCAATAATTGTTACCTGAATACCCACAGAAATGCACAAACTTTCTCATAAAATTTAATTGTCTTGATATGCCCCTTATAAAGTATATGTATATATGGGGATTTTCTAAGTGTAGCCTACATGTGGCACAAGGCCAAAAGTATGAGGCCCTCAGTGAGGATCAAACTCACTAGTTGTAATTGTTCTATAGAGAGAGGCTTGCTAAGAATTACACCGCATCGTGCCCAAGTATGTATGTGCATGTGTGTGCATATATATATATAAGTTAACATTAAAGTCAACACTTAGAGACAACAGGCTATTTCATGCTAGACGCAATCATCTAGCATGAAACAGTCTGTCACCTCTGAGTGTTGACTTCAATGTTCACTTTTATATTTATATTTACATAGGCTCTATCTCTGATATTGAGCACTTTATCGCATAAACATAGCACACCTTAAAAACTATTTCTTCATATATATATATATATATATTCAAACAGGTTTAGTTAAATAATTTAGACAAGTTTATGTCTATTTATTTTAGTTTTAATCCTTTTGAGTACACAAATTGATTTCTTGGTGGCTGTAGAAAATTGATTAAGAAAAATACAAAAGTTTTCTTTCAGATAATTTCTAAATAATACATATACACATCTACAGACAATTTAAGCCACTGAAGATGGTCTCAGATGAGATTGAAAGTACTAGGGAAAATAAAAATTATTTGAAAAAACATTTTGAACCAAATTTAGAACACCTATACACATTGGCATTGTCTCTGTTATCATACAGATTAGGATGATCCTACTAAATCTGTATATTAGATTCCTTTTCTGAGGTGGATAGGCAGTAAGATAATCTTACAAAATATTACAAGTTTACTCTTCACTAATTGCCCAACTAATATACCCTTTTACCAGACTAGATTAAACCTCTTTACTATCACCTTTTGTACTATTTTCCACTCAATACAAGGTCCAAAAGCCACTCAAGGTAGAGGATTACTTAATGAGATTGTTGTAATGGCATAAAGGGAAGTTGATTGATTGATTGATTAATTTCTTTTTTACAGCTTATCAACCTCTGTGAGTTATTTAAAGCTGAAACATATTTTGGATTGTAAAAATAATCCTGTTATTGTGAATAAAAATTGTTTTTCCAAATATAAGGGCCGTTATTTAACCCATTGTTGGGAGGAAGAAATGGATCCATACCTTTTTCCTTTTGCATGTAAGTGAATGCAATGACCCCCACCCAGCTATATTTTGAACCCAGCTATATTTTGGACCCAGCTCTCCAATTTTTCATTCTAAGTTGCTATTATTTACACTAGCTGCACAACCCATAAAGGGCATATTATGAAAATATGTAGGATAGATAATAGTTGACCCTAGACTTGAAAAGGTTAAGATTGTAATGGTTGAGGAAGCATCCTCTCGGGAGCTTAATCTGCAAAAATTTGATATTTCTTTCTGTACAGAATACATGCCTTATTTCCTTAGGAACCATGCATGATGCACAGTTGGATGATCATGTCTTTCTACGATTCATGATTGGCTCAACAGAAGAATTCCTGTAGTAAGCTGTCATTACTCTCTGCAATAGACTGGTTGTCAATTAAGGCTGTAGGACCCAGTCTGTTTTGCTATTTAACCCATAGGTGTGGGCAAAAGAGATGGATTCATGCATCTACCAAAGGCACATAGGTGAAGGCAACAAACTCAACTGGAATCTGAGTGCACCTCTCTCATTTCCAATCCCGAGCTGTTATCAATTACACATACTGCACGTTTAAGTTTATTGGTATTCCCAAGCGGACACCATTCTAGGTACTAACGTTTTCTTTTGACATGAAGTGGGAGTATATTGAATCAATCACTAAGTCTGCAGTTAAGAAAGTTGGTTGACTGTCATGTGAGAAAATTTTTCTTGTCATGATTTATTTACACGTCTACCATTCACCTTTCAGATCTGGTCTAGTTCTCCTGCTTGATATTTAAAGATTTTTGATAAAATCCAAAGAATCATCTGCAATGTTATTGGTCCTGACCTTGCATCTCAGCTTCAGTCACTTTCCCACTGCTGTAACCTAGTTTCACTTTCTTTTTATGTGCCATATTTTTTCAGGGCGTTGGCGATCATGGCTCTCCACCTCCTTCTATCCCTTGCAGCTCTCAGCAAGCTCCTTCCCTCTGCTTCCTTCCCCAGATCACGTTATGTCATCCACCTGCTCAAGCTTGTCAGGTATGTCATGCGCTGCTTTCTCTTGTCTCTCTGTTCGACCTGTGAGTATCAGATTCTCCAGGCCCTCCTTCCTCATTATGTGTCTCATAAACTTCAGCTGCCTTTCTGTTAAGTATAAGCCTCCTCCTTGTCTGCAACCTCTCTAAGACCTCCATCATTGCTCACACGCTTGGTCCATAATGTCCTTAGCATCTTTCTATAGAACTACATCTTCATCACCTCAAGTCTCTTCCTCATCTTTGAGGAAATCCTCCAACATTCGATGCTGTAAAGAAGAACAGATGTCATGTAACAGCTCAGTATTCTTTTCTTTGTTATCAAAGATATCCTCCTGTCCCTCAATACTCTGGCCAGCTTTTGGAATGTGTCCTTCACTGCCTTTTTATAAATACTTTTGAGGTGTTTGTTCTGATGAACTTTCCTCTATGGTACCTAGATCTTATGAATTTAAATGCAGTACTAGATTGGCAGTTAGGTCTCATCATTTCACAGTTGAAATGGCTAGATTTAATCATAAATTCTATGCTAACAGTTTCTTCTATCTATCTTGTTGAACTCTCTTCTGGTTTCTTGCTTCCCTGTTAATCATTATCTTGTCTTAATTCTTGTTCTTTTATCGTCTTTTTAACTTAATAGTAGTTTTTCTCATATTGTCTTATTCTCCTCTCCAAGTTCTCCATCACTTTAAACAGGTATTGAACTCACACTCTTTGGATCCTGTCACTGGATCTCAGTAACAGCTTTATCCACTATGCCATGTGTCCAATACCCAGTTAAGGCAGTGGAGAAACTTTCAGAGGGGAATTAACAGGAGATAACTGATAACTGACATCCATTATACATGGCACATGGAACTAGAACAGTCTACCCCAGTGAGCAAAATAAAGGGTTCAGTTCGACATTCTAACTACCTGAAGAAGGCCAGAGCATACAACAGCTGAAACATAATAAATATGGCGACAAAGATGAGGACAATAGTCCAAATAATGTAAATAATATACACAATAATACCTCATCTAGTAATTATGTTCACACAAATATGTATATGCAGAAAAGTCAGTGGAAAGAATATGTTTAATCATAAAAATGAGTCTGCCATTCTTCCTTGTTTGTAAGCAATGCCATGTATTCAGTTATAAAGACAAAATAATATATATCATATTTTTATTACTTCAAAGCTTCCAAGAAAATTAAATTTCGATATTAAATGATCCATTAAACAAACAACCTGATGTGAATGTTAGCAGACATGCATACAAGCTTCAAAAAAAATGTTCAGAAAAAAACTGTGTCAGCAGTTGAATAAATTAGGTTCGGTTAACATCAAAGACATACTTTTTATCTTAATTTAACGCCTCCTGTTTTAATCACAAACTTTGATCATCTGTTTGTTTTTCTTTTATCTTTAGATCTGATTGTTAGGAGTTGATTCTTTGTATCAATAATCTAGGTAAGGTTTTAATATAAATTAGAAGAACAAAAACGAAACAAATTTTATTATCAATTATACATAATTTAATGTCTCAGGCAATACATGTTTGTAGGAAAATGTTTATACAACCAAGCGTGTCCATAAAAAAGCAAGTACTTTTTACACACATATATGTGCATGTCTGTGAATGCTTGCGCTTGTGTATATATATATATATATATATGTGTGTGTGTGTGTAATAAATAAACACTCCTATTAGTTTTCAAACAACATAAAAAATACATCTTAAACGGTCAAATATGAAAAGAAATTAACAACATCTAAATACAAACCCTGTTGAAAATGGCAAAAGAAGTGACCAAATGTGCTTAAGACAATGGAAAATATTGCACTTCCTTACTCCTGTTAAATGGAAAGACATAAGAATACAGCAAAAACTAAATAAAATATTTATCAAATTTTCCTTGTCTGTCATATACAATACAACATGTTTAAAAGAAAGTTTGCTGTCCAAATATATATATATATATATATATATATATATATATATATATATAATAATGAAATGGACAATGTCTGACAATTATTTTAAGATATTTTTTATGCTTATACATTCCTTTTATAGATACAAATATTTACTTAAATATTTGTGTCTATAAAAAGAACGTATAAACATAAAAAATGTCTTTATATATATATATATATATATATATATTAATCGCTTTAAACATTAATTTTAGTGGATATTCTTATTTGAGTAGATGCTCTATCTATTAAAGAGTATATTTATTTATTTTCCAATTAATAATTAAAAAATCTATTACTTCTTTAGGAAATCATTATATTTTTACATTAGAATAAGAAATTTAGCTGATATAATTTTGGTAAAACTATGACAAGAAGTATTTTGCTTAATGGCACTTTTCAGAACTTGCTTGACTATCAAAACTTCCTTGTGGCTGAGTTGGTTAAGGCACAACAGATCTAACAACAGTTTCACTCTTCCCAGGGAGTGACAGGTTCTAATCCTACTGAAGAGCATGTATTTTTCTTTAATGTTTCTCAAATATTCAGGCTAGTAGACAAAAAAAAATATACAATTTAATAAATAAATGGGGTGTCTACTCAAATAAGTATCCACAATAAATAATATTTAACATGATAATATCTGTTGGATTAATAAATAAAAAAATCCATTACTTCTTGCATTTTAATGGGATTATCGCTTTGTTGGAGTGAATTGATTACAGAAAATTGCTCAAGGAATTCTTACCTAATCCCATATTTACAGTCTTAGAGTGGATAAAAATAAAAAAATCCCTATTTTTTTTATTTACAATGAAAGAAAAACTATTTACACAACAAAATGAAAGTTAGTAAGGAGAAACACCGACAGTCGAATTGTGTCTGAGATAAGTTAACTGGAAGAAAAATACTGCAGGTTAATATAATTTGAATCATACATTTCAATCCTGAATTGATTTAATATATAGAGATTTTTTTTTTTTTTTTTTCTTAGCATTTCACACCAAGCCACTAGCACACAATGGGTTACAGAGAGTTGGAGCTAGAGCAAATAGGAGTGATAGAGGAAAGGATGAAGAGAAGGATAGGAGATAGATCAGAGCATCTGGAAACAATGATTGACATTACATTTGAATAGTTGGAGATTATAGCTATCAGGAAAATAGGAAAAGGGGAGGGACTTCCACAGGTCAGAAGTACGAGACACAAAGCTATTGGAGTAGAAGAGACAGTTATATTTAACAATTTTGACGGTGAAAGGGTGAGAGCGAGATGCAAGCCTAGTATAACGCTTACATTCATGAAGTTTGGGAACCAGCAAAAGCAGCTCATCGGAGCAGTTACCATCAAAGTATTTGTAAAAAAGACAGAGGGAGGTGACAACACATCTGTGAGACTGCAGACAAGATGCCAGATCAAGGCCAATTACATTGCATATCCATCTCTAGATCTTATCAAGAAAAGTGAGACAAACAGAAGGGACACCAGACCATATATGGCAGCAATACTACATGCAAGGGGGAATGGTTGATTTGTAGATTTGAAGGATCAACTCAGGCAAGAAAAATTTCATAGCACGGCACAGGTAGCCAAATTTACTTGCAGTGGACGAGGCTATTGACTCAATGTATTTGTTCCATCTCAGGTCAGCAGTCAATGTGAGGCCGAGCAGCCACAAAGAGGAACTCTCAAGAAGTTAAGTGTCAGACATTCTAATGGAGAGGCAGGGATGGTTCTCTGTGATGAGTGATAGCAGTTTGTTTTTTTTTAATTCTATAAAATAGAATATATATATATATATATATATATATAGAATATATATATATATATATATATATATATAGAATATATATATATATATAGAATATATATATATATATATATATATATATATAGAATATATATATATATATATATATATAGAATATATATATATATATATATATATAGAATATATATATATATATATATATATATATAGAATATATATATATATATATATATATATAGAATATATATATATATATAGAATATATATATATATATATATATATATAGAATATATATATATATATATATATATATATATAGAATATATATATATATATATATATATATATATAGAATATATATATATATATAGAATATATATATATATATATATATATATATATAGAATATATATATATATATATATATATATATATATATATATATATATATAGAATATATATATATATATATATATATATATAGAATATATATATATATATATATATATATATATATATATATATATAGATATATATATATAGAATATATATATATATATAGAATATATATATATATATATATAGAATATATATATATATTTAAACAAATTTCTAGTACTGCCAAATCTAATCAAACATTTGAGGAATAAAAAATATGGGATCATATTAAACATAAGATACAATAATATCCACGTTTAAAATGTACCTTTCAACCGACACATTTTCGAACACAATCGTCGGTAATCTAAAACGGAGTACTAACAAGTACATATATATATATATATATATATAATCAATAAAACAGTGGAGTCATATTCTTTTATCAGCACCTGCTCACACCAGGATCATTATCCTCTCTTCTTATTCTCTTTCTCCCCTCTGAATGGTAGTGATAGAGACGACTGTGAAAGCCCAGCCTATTCCTGGAATAGTCACTGAGGAATGTGGGTGGTTGACGCATCTGAGTGAGTCTGGCCCTCCTGACTGCACATCGCAGTTCCGCTTTATGTTGACGGTTGGACTCAAAAGTTTTGCCCTCCCCCACAAACATAGTCTCTACACCTGTGCATAAAGTAAGTTTTCAAGTAAAGGCCTGTAAAAAGAGAGATACTTTTGATCCACTCTAATATCATGCCATTCAAAGGATTTTCATCTTGTTTTCCTGTCTTCTTCTGCTAACAGTTAAAAGCGTCCCGCAAAAGAAACCATGAAAAGAAACTGTTAAATATAGACTTTTATTTTTTGCTTTTAATCGAGTGCATTTCAGACTTTGGGATTTTATGAGAATTGAGCGTAAATGTTGATATTTTTATAAGTCACTGAAATAACGAACTAGCAGACTCTTTTCAACAAACTAATTAACTCCAGTCAGTGGGAAAGTGATATAAAGGGTGTTCCAATAACTTGGACTGATTTTAAATGTGAATTAAGTTTAAGTGTCTAATGATTTTTTTTCTTTTTCTTTCAGATTTGGCAAACATTTGACCAATATTATTTTTCACACATAATTGCCATGACTTAAATAACATGATCCAATAGAGAAATAAAATTTTTTACCAATAACACTGATTTATTTACTGCTGACTTTGAATTGTCTTAATGAAACACCCTTTATATATAATCCATCTTAATGAAACACTCTTTATATCAAGAAGTCTATTGATCATCATATCACCCCAAAGGTCAAAATTTTTAAAGAGCTATTTTTGTCATCCAGAACTCTTTAAGAAAAGGAATAATTTATATTCACTTTGGCTTGAATACCAATTCACATAAAGTGCCATATCCCCTCAGGATATAAGTGATCATATCGTGGCACTCCACAATTTCCTATACCTTGTAGCTCTTAATAAATTTGATCTTTCATTATTTCTCCTAAGCCCTATTCCATCATACATATAGTTAAGATCATCACCTATGTTATGTTCTATTTTCCTCTGTCCCTGTGAGTATCAAATTTTCCAGGCCCTTCTTCCTTATTATATCCCCCAGAAATTTTAACTGTCTCTTCATTAAGTGTAAGTGTCCTTTTTGTTTACATTTTCTCTAAAACTTTGTCATTATTCATACATTTGGTCTATGGTATCCTCAGCATCTTTCTGTAGAACCACATTTCTGTTGCTTCATGTCTCTTCTTCATCTGTGAGGAAATTGTCCAACATTCACTGCCATATAGGAGGACTCTTTTCTTTGTTTTTGTAATTAATTTTTTCTCTTTCTTAATACTTTGGCTAATTAATTTATCTCTATGTACAATATTTTTTGTGGAGGTTAGGAACTTTTAACAAATTTAGTCTCAATGTGTATTTGCAAAGTATGTAGGTATTTTTCAGTCACTACCAAATGGGACACATAGTTGAGGTTTAAAGTGGGTTTAACAAATGACGTTTACAACATTAGCAGTGCTATTTAATTTTAACAGCAACTTTTAAAAGATATATATTGTGTTATTTATTTTTAATTCAAAGTTTAAAGATTGCCATTCATTTGCAGCACTTTTAAAAGGGTCTTTCCACAGTGCCGAATTATGAGGTGTATGTGTGTGTGTGTAATATATAACATTTGATATATATAAAAGAGGTGTGTGTGTGTGTGTATATATATATATATATATATATATATATATATACACACACACACATTTGATATATATAAAAGAGGTGTGTGTATATATATATATATATATATATATATATATAAAACATTTGATATATATAAAAGAGGTGTGTGTATATATATATAAAACATTTGATATATATAAAAGAGGTGTGTGTATATATATATAAAACATTTGATATATATAAAAGAGGTGTTTTTTGTATTGCGGGTCGCTGCGTCCCGCCGCACGGATAATGTCTGGTGAGATGAGCTCCAGGTTGTCCTTTGCACCGAATGTTGCTAATAGGGTTGTTGATTTGACCCAGTCATTCATGTTGTCAGACTCTATGATGTCTGATTGAGAGGGTTCAGCAGTGAATACATTTAGGAGTGCCTGTGAGATGTCTGCTGGGTTACGTGAGACAGCATCGGAGGCTCTGTGCCATTTCCCAGGGCAGTGCTGAATGGTGAATCTGTACCTGAGTGTTTTCTCCTTTAACCTGAATAATCGGGGGTTTTGGATTTTACTAAGGTCTATCTCCGAATAATCCTTTTAGTGGTTCATGATCTGTAACCACTATGAGATTCGGGCAACCCATTACAAAAATGCGATATTTTTCCAATGCCCACGCAATTGCTGCTGCCTCGCCTTCAATAGGTGCATATCTGCGTTCAGCATCAATGCAGAATCTGCTACCAGCAAATATCAGGCGCCAACCTTCAGGGCAGCAAACTGGGGCTTTGTCAGTGGTGCATGAGCAATACTTCTGTAGAAGTAGGAAGCCCATTCCGTCTTTGCTCCAATCTGGGGCAAGGCAGGTTATTCGTTCTTTTTGAAATGTTGCGATGCCTTTTCGGACTATTACCTTTTTTGACTGCTGAAATGCATCCTCGTGGCTTTTATTCCATGTAAAGCGAGAGTCTCGTTTTACGAGATCACGAAATGGATGCATGACTGGGCTCAGTGAGTATGCCCAAGCGACTTGGTTGACCAGACCAAACCATGATCTGGCATCGGTGTGCATAAATAGCTCTCTTTCTCAAGGTTGAATTACTTTTACCTCAGCTTGCTCCACAACTGAGTGTTTATCCTGTTCACAGCGCCATGTCGAACAATCACGTGGTCAAGATAAACACTCAGTTGTGGAGCAAGCTGAGGTAAAAGTAATTCAACCTTGAGAAAGAGAGCTATTTATGGTGCAATGGAGCATCTCATTGTGCTAAAGTGGGATAGTCCATTGCTTGGGCTGTGATTGGCTGCTGGTACCTGAGTGGAGGTATTTCTATATAAATACCAGCTTGATTCATCAGTTAGTTTGCAGGGTTTGTATTAAGTTACAACCTGCTTTATTTTTGTCTGCCAGCTGGATGCTAGCTGGGACTCTTACGCCGGTAAGTGCTGTTTATTGTCTTGTTATTCTACAAAAGTGAAAAAGAAAAAACATTTATTTGCCATTTTTCTGCTCTTCTTTGACTTTTAACATAGAAGTTTTCAAGGCAAATAAAAAGGTACATTGATTTATCGACGGTTTATTGTACAAAGGCGACAACATTTATGGAGGAATGCTGAAAAGGTTAGATTTGTTAAATTAACAAAATATCAAACCTTGTTGGGTTATTTAATGGTAAATATAAGTCATGTAGGAGAAAAATCACAATGTATTAGAAGTAGAAAACCATATATCGAGTTTACACCAGAGTCAAAAATAGGTAGACATACTAGGTTCAGTTTATATCAGAGTCAAAACATAAATATCCACCTAGAAGGTAGCCTCTTTTTGCAGGAGAAGCAGTTGACTTATTCCAAGCACATGAAAAATGCTGAAATTTTCTCAGCCTCCAAAAGAAACCCATTCAAAAAAAGAAAAAAAGTTACATGTGGTTATAAGCTCAGATTTTAGGAAGTGGGTCAGTCAGAGAACTTTTCTGCACTCCCTTGTACAAAAATATATACACACATGTGTGAATTTGCCTTATAAGGCATATTCTACCATATTTGGTATCCACCCCACCCCTGTATTCTCTCTCACCTACCACCATCCTTTATCGTATCATTTTTATTGTATAAAAATAGCTGGTTTCTCACTTAAATTCACCCCACATATAATAATCAAAGGGGCTGCAGTCTAGTGAGTTAGGTGGCCAGATGTAAGGGGTGAGGTGGTTGCAGAAATTGTTTCTCCTGCTTGTGTGACATGGTGCAGAGTCCTGTTGCCACACATGGACACTCCTACAGCAGCCACCCTCTTGACCCAGGGCAACACTACCTTGTCAAGGCACTTGATGTAGGCCTCTGTGTTGAGTATGAGGCTATCATCAACAAATTTCAGGAGTTCTTTATATATCTGGCCATTTCAACTGTAAAATGATGAGATGTTGTTGACAATCTAATGCTGTGCTTAAAATCATAAAGTCTAGCTACCGTAATGGAAAGTTCATCAGAACAATTAATATGAAAGTATTTAAAGAAAGGGCACAGGGATCTATGTCATGGCAGTGGGAAAGGGACAGAAGCAGAGATGTCAGGTCAGGACCAATAACATTGCAGATTCTTCTTTGGATTTTATCAAGAATCTCTAAATATATAACAGAAGCACCAGACCAGATGTGGCAACAATATTCAAAGCAAAGATAAATGGAAGACTTACAAATATGTAAGGTTCTTGCAAGACAAATTACAATGAACTACTATTGCATTTGAAGTGATGTTATGCAATCGATTCCTGCAATACTCAGTCTTTTTTAAGAAATTTTTTTTTAATTTTTTTTCTTTTTAAAAATTTCTGCATGCTTCTCCAATATATGCCATTAGGAATTTTGGGGATCGAGTTGGAATGAGCTAATTTGAAATCCAGCAGATGTTACCGACTTCAATACAAAAAAAAAAATCTTTCTTCATGTATCATCTGTTAAGGATTTTTATTACTACTTCCCTAAATTCCAACAAGCTTTTCCTTAACACGGATTTGTCTTTCATTTTGGCTTGAAGACGCCTACTATAAAGAGACAAATGTGTAGTTTGAATAGCTTTTCCAATTTGTATGATTATCTCCTCTTTTGTTTAGATATTATTTTACATTCTACTAACACCCATATTAATAACAATGCAAGATTTAATCTCTCATATATAACAGTAATATTTATAAAACTCTAAATTTTTTAGTTACCATCAGCCATTTGGGGCCTTCTCTAAACATGGACTATAGTCTTATAAAAATGTACAAGATTTTCCTCTCTTTAGTGTATGTTTATATATATATATATATATATATATAATTATTTATTTAAAAATATGATTCCAACTCGCTACATAAGAGGTGAACTTTGGATTATTTACCAAACCAGTTTCTTTCCTATTTTCTATATTTTCACACACACACACACACATATATATATATATATAGATATATTAAGACATTTTTATGTTTATACATTCTTTTTTATATTAGGTTGGTGCAATAATAGTGTCGTTTTCTCACATAGTAACATATGTGAGAAAACGACATTATTTTTGCACCAACCTCATAGATACAAATATTTAAGTAAATGCACTGTTTATAATAAACAGTATTAACAACATTTACCAGCCTGAATGTCTGCGAAATTGTCATAGAAAATATGCGTCCTCCGACAAGAATCGAAACTGTATCCTATACGGAACTGTCATATAGCCTAATGTGCTTTTATCGATTTCACTACAGGGGAGCATTTCAGTTAGCAAGGTCGATTTTACTGTTTTTAAACTACAATTTTCCGTGATTTTCTCGCGTACATTCATATCTGCTTGATGTGTATCAAAATGTAAACAAATGACATCACATATTATGAAATGGACGAAGTCTGAAAATTATTTTAAGACATTTTTATGTTTATACATTCTTTCATATATATATATATATATATATGTGTGTGTCTGTGTCAAGGTAAACTTGATTCATAGTGAAATTGTGATTTACTGACTTTTGTGGACATTTGAGTTTATCTTCATCAATACACCAATTTTCACATGAATATTGATTTTATTATATATGCTCTGATGTACTTTCCTCTTTGGTACCTCAACTTTACTAATTTAATTGCTGTACTAAATTGGCAGCTAGTTCTCATTTTGCAGTTGAAATGGCTAGATGTAACCATAAGTTCAATGCTTAATAATGTTTCTCTTTTTCTTGTATTCTTTCACACAGTAACTCCTTACATCTTAATGGCTTTATCGCCTTGCTTGAGGTCTAATGGTTAAAAAAAAAAAAAATGTGTGCCCATGCTTGTAGTAAATTTAGATGCAGTTACCAAAACCTAAAAATACTTTTGAAAAGAAGAAAATGAGAACAGAAAATAAAGACTTAATGTTGATTTCATTATTGTGCTCGTTGGACAATGGCTTCCTTTCTGTTCTTTCTCTGACTCTTTATTGACTCTTTATGAATACAGAACAAATGTTTTTCTATTTGTTAACATAATTAAAGAATTAGTTTACAAATTCTCCTTCAGAACCAATTAAATCATGACTAGATAAGATAATGGATATTTTATTTTAATTTTTCTTCATTATTTTTATCATTTCTTCCAATTTTTTTTTTTTTTTAGGTTTGATTCAGAATTGAACATGGCACTTCAGGAATCAAAGGAAGGCAATGAGTTTTTTTGTAAATGGATAGCAGGACAGGGATTAGGAGAGATAGTGAAAAGTGATACTTTATTATGACAAAGGAGAAGAAACTGTGGAGAGACATGATCACCCATGTTCTAAATGAACATACAGAAGAAAATGCATGAAGAATATTTAATTCCATTACAACTTTGGGTGATTGCTACACTGTTCTCTTCCTTTTAAATCTATGATACTTTTTGCATGTGGAACTTTCTTCTGGCTTCTTGCTTTCCAGTGAACTTAGATTTTCAAAAATTTAAATGCAATGTCAATTGTTATCTTCTGTTTTCCTAATTCTTGTTCTTTTATTGTTCTCTCTCCTTAATAATATTTATTTTTTCTCATATTAGTTCACATTCAGTAACCCCTTGCATCTTAGTAGCTTTATTGCCTTATTTAGGGTAAAATTATAAAAAAAAAGTAGATTGTCTTCTTTCTTCTATCTCTTGCAATTGATATATCCTGTGAGTGTTAAGTTTTCCAAACCCTCCTTTCTCATTATGCATCCAAGAAATTTCAGTGTCCTTTTTGTTACCATTTTCTTTAGGAACTTCCTTGTTGCTTACTCACTCCATCCATGGAATTCTCAGTATTCTTTGATAGAACCACATTTCTGTTGCTTCTACTTTCCTTTTCATCTGTGGGGATATTAGGAAACAAAAATGAATCCATTTTGGAGCAGATGGCATCTGACAAGTTTGGCAAGTTATGCAATGAAAAGTTAAGTACAGTGGTAGTATTATTCATGACTTAACTCAGTAGCATTGAAACTCTGTTCTAAAAATGTACATTGCAATCCCAAAATGAATACACCTCTGGGAAAAATGTTTATTCAATTCTATTTAGTAACAATATTTTAAAGCAATTATTGATTATTTCTTTGAATTCTTCTTTCTGTGTGCCTTCATTGGTTATGTATTCTGAACACTCATCCATCTTCTTTATAACATATTCTACTAATCTCCCTTGACTTTATGCTGATAACCTCCCTTGGTTGTCACTCTCCTGATGTAAAATGTAAACCTTGTTAGCTTATTAAAACCTTCTAAAGCTCTTATGTCTTTCTGTCATTATTTCAAGGGTTATGTAGTCTGGGCAGTGCACAGCCTTCATCTATCATTGCCCAACCCTGGAGAGTTCTTTTTTGTTAAATCATTTCACCCCAAGCTGATAATGCCACTAGAATGCAGGAAAGTTGTGGGGTTCAGCGTACCCAAATTAAAGGAGAATTTAATACGGGATACCCTACCCACAAAATTACAACGCAAATTTCAAGAAGAAACAACACGATAAGGAACGTTTGTATAAAATAGAACATTGTATATTTATTATCTTGTGAATAGGGTAAAAAAAGATTAATGTTTTAGTTAGTTTAAGCAAAATGTGATTTTGACAAAAAATGTCTGTGTTCACTGGCTTTCAACAGAGTAGCAGAGTAATGTCTGTTCCTTTTGTTTTTTGTATAGTTGTAAAGGAAAAAGGGGCGATCAATTTAAGTTGAAAAAGAGAGTGTGAATGAGGAATAAAAAGATAAAAGGAAAATGTACTTATGAATTGTTTTGGAGTCAGTTGTAAATTTGTTGTTGTTGTCCTTTCTTAATCCACTTTCGGCTCTTAGTGTCAGGTTGAGTCAGTGATGAAATTTACTGTCAGTCTTCTATGATCTCTGTGCCCTTCTGACTGGCGACTGACTTGAAACTCTGTATTTATTGTTGACTTTTTTCACACTGGCTCGTTATATTTTTTTTAGTTTAGCAAATCGCCTCCTTTCATTGGTCAGAAAATTAATTTCACACCTTATTGCAAAATCAGTTTTTAGTCGTTTTGATCCAATTTTGCGGGTGTGCAAATCTACTTTGTGTTTTTTTGTCATTTGTTGGAATGATATAGGATTTGCATCCTATAAAGTGAAAAAGAATGAGAAGTTGAAAAATGGGGAGGATTGAAGAAAGGACAAAAAAGAACATAATTCAAGAAGACAGAAGATGGTGAGGTTGCATTTTAAATATTTAAAGATTATAGTTCTCCATAGCTTTCTATCCTTTGTAGCTTTTAGCAATGTTTGTCCTTTTACTCTCCTTCTCAGTCCCTAATTTGTTTTTCTTTAACCATTTCATCCCAAGCAATGCAAATAAGTTGCAAGGGGGTTACTGAAAGTGAAAAAACTGAGAAGAGAGAACATTAAAAGGCCAGCATTCAAGGAGACAGAAGATTGATGTTGCATTTAAATTTTTGAAGATCATTGTTGATAGAAAAGCAAGAGGCTGAAAGAAAGTTCCACATGCACAAAGTGCCTGAGAAGAAACCATAATACTCAGGGTTGCCCTTAGAAATGTCAACAATAAAATGATGGGACTTAACAGCCAATCTAGTACTTACTTGCAATCCAACAGCTCATTAGTTAGGTTATCACTTTTCTCTTTTATCTCTCATGCATTTATGTTCTCTGAATGTCAAATTCTTCAAGAGATCTTTCTCCATTATGTGCCTAAGAAATTTCAACTGTCTTTTTCTCATTCTAAGTAAAATTGTCCTTTTTGTTTTCATTTTTTCTTAAAACTTCCTAAGTGCTCACATGTTTGGTCTATGGTATACTCTGCATTCTTCTGCAAAACCATATATCTGTTACCTCAAGTTTACTCTTCATGTGTAAAGAAATTGTTCAACATTCACTGGCATACAAGAGGATTGATCATTTCTTTTAATAGGGTGTTTAAATAGAAGCAGAAAATGCAGTGTTAGAAATTGTTCTTATCAAGTCATAGTTTTCTGTATACAGTCTTTTTCTTCATTAACGACTCCACATGGGAATGAACTCTCGTCTTAAATGAAAGAACATGTTATTTCTTTCGACAAATAAAAAAACAGCTAAAAGATGAAATCTGCAAAAAAAATCCCTGTTGGCAAAATTGTCCAAAATCACAAGCTGACACCAAACTCTATTCATTTTACCAGGAGGTTGGTAGATAAAAGCCCCAAATAATCAGCTGCAGATGTTGCTAATAAGGTCAAAGAAGTGTGTGATGTGAATGTTTATACTATAACAATACTGGCTGATAACTTGTGAGATGAAATGCCCGAGGAAAGCAGTGAACAAGACCAGGTGAGACAAGATCAGCAATGATGCAATAAGAGATACGGTAGGAGCGATACCAATCATAGAACACATCGAACGACAGAGGATCAAGTGGTTCGGACACCTCACTCATATGACTATCGACCAATCAGCCCTACAAGCATACACCCTCAGGTACTCTGGCTGGAGAGCGAGAGACAGACCAAGATGACACTGGAGTGACTTGGTGGCAGACATTCTCAGAGCCTACAAGATATCTCTCCTCCAGGCCACTCACCTTGCCATTGTCAGATGACTGTGTCTCCCAGCAACACCTAACAGCACAAGTGGAAGAAAAAACAAACAAACAAGTTTGCATGTCGAACGAGTATGTAGAAGATCGTTACTGAAATCAAGACACAAAGAGGGACTGTATAATTTTTTTTACAGGAGACTAAAGATAAAAATTCAACGATTTAAGACAACATACTGTGGTCTTTTCTTCTATGTGCCATCTCTCTTCAGCAAAATGTACTGTGGTCTGCTCCTTTCTTCTGTATGCTGCAGCATCTTCAGTACATAGGTGATCATGGCTTCCCACAACTCCCTATCCCTTGTATTCCTTAGCAGTGTTTCTCACTTTGTCAAGCCTCCTGCCTGTTCAACAATCCATTTACATAAGCTCGTCAGGTTATGGCTAGATATAAACATAAGTTCTACACTAACAATTTCTTCTCTCAGACATTTTGTTTGTAGAGCTCTCTTCTGGTTTCTTGTTTTCTGGTTAACTTTGGCTTTTATTGCCTTGTTTGGGGTGAAATGATTAAAAAAAAATGAAAATATAAGTAGGGGACCTGCTGAAGGCAAGAGATACAGAGGAAAACAAAGCATAACCTTCTGTTGAATATTGGTTAGCTTGCAAGTGGTCAGACATGCAAGTAGACTGGTGTAGCCCAAGTTAAAAGTAGACCCGAGTCATTTAATGAAGAGATATATGGGTGAATAGAGACCACTCATTCAAATGTGTTTGGCAGGTCCATTCTAGCAAAATGAACCAAACCACCTGCTGCATTAGGCACTCTTCTATAAATAGAGGTAAAATTAGCTGGCTTGCTTTTCCAAGAAGACACAAGAAGGCAGCCATGTTAGCAGATAAGTCATTTGACTTCTACACCTTCCTAGAAAGCTTGAGTAAATGGATGGCGAAACAACATTTAGGAGAGAGAACAAAAATGATAAAATTTATTAAGAGAATTTCTTTTTATCATTTCACCCCAGACAAGGTGGTAATGCCAATAATTTACAGGGAATTGCAGGGAATGAAAGTGAAGACTGAGAATAGGGTGGATTGAGGAAAGGACAAAAGTTGAATGAGGTTGAAGAAGACGGAAAATGGCAATTGATGTTGCATCTAAACTTTTGAAGACTGTAGTTATCAGGGAAGCAAGGAAATGGGGGGGGGAGTTCCACAGGTGGGAAGTGTGAGAAAATAAACTGTTGGAGTAGATGTGGCAGTTGATTTTAGTTATTTCAATAATAAAAAGGGTAGGACTTAGATGACAATCTAATTGTATGCTTAAATTCATGTATTTGGGGCAGAAGAAAAAACGCTCTTCAGAGCAGTTGCCATGAAAATATCTGTAGAAAAGACAAAAGGAAGCCATGTCACGTCACTGAGAAAATGGCTGAAATTGAGAGACCTGGTCAGGATCAATTAGAGATCCTTCTCTGGATTTTGTCAAGAATCTCTAGATGTACAGCAGGAGCACCAGATCAGACATGGCAGCAGTATTCAATGCACGGAGGAATAGCAGATACAAATGACAGGAAATTGTGGATCTCACATCCTGAAGTAGAATAATGAGGACTACTGAATGAGACAAAGTTGAAGGACTTCCTACTGCCAATGTGGAAAAAACATTCCAATAATTGTGTAAATTTAGTGAACTTTCTGTCATTAGGACAAGCAATAATAGAAAATGTAAGCGATCATATCAAATATCAATTTAAATAAACTTTTGTTCCTATGAGAGGACAGCATTTTTGGATAGCAAAATATTCATATTTTTCAGCTGGTTTTAATGCTGTAGTTTTTGGTCGCACATAATACCTCCAAATATTTGCATGTGAAGTAATGGGTCATGGCTCGTAATGAGAAATCAGTGAGCTGAGTTTGAATTCCAGTTGCATTCATTACATTCACTTATTCTCAAATAACAATGGGAAACTTATGAATCCATCAATTCTCCTCAACTATGGATTAAATAGTAATAAAGACTGGGCTCTGTAGCTGTGGTTGGAAACCAGTCTAGAAGAAGGACAACACAGGATTTATAATGATAAAGATACCTAAAGCAAGATCCCTGTTAGGTTTCAGCCAGTGTATTTAGCCAAAAGACAACTCATTGACTAATAATTGTGAAAGGATCCTCTAACGGATTATGCAACAACTGTATTGGTTGATTTTGCTTCTGTAATGTTCCTCTAGGAATAATAAAATCCTGCTATACTTGGTTTAGTATTTTTGTTTAATACAATTTTCCTTCAGAATGTAGATGATTATATCTCTTCAGTTTCTTTTTCTTTATTATTGTTATATTAAGTACCAAGAGAAAAGAATAACGAGGATCAAATTTTAAACAAAGTTTATTGTTGGTAGAGAGTACAGAGAGATTGAAGGATGAATGTAATGTCCTTTTTAGTTGCTGGTCATCGGGATAGCGGTCAGGTTTAAGGTTAGTGCTGAGTGTTGATTTAATTCTTGTGTAGGTTTGGTGTGAGGTCACTAGATATGGTTGGTACGCATGTTGGTTAATCAAGATCACAGTGGAGGGAAGTATATTGTACAGATATGTTGAAGCTAGGTGAAATATCAGTTTCAGTGGGCAATCCTCAGGATAGTGAGTGATAGCACCGGGATTTGACACATATCTTGGCCTGGTCTGACCAAGTTCACATGATATAGTCAGGGCATGTTTGGTTGATCAAGGTCACAGTGGTAGGTTGTTTTGTTGGTTGGTTGACCTGTTCTGTTGAACCAGGATGATGTTTGATTGATATGGTTTAAATAGGCCTGTTCTGTGGAATGGAGGTTACAGTGTCAACTGTGAAGGGAATGCTTTGTAAATGAATTGAGGTAGGAAGGTGATGGTAGTGGGCTGGTAGGCCTGTTCTATGGAATGGTGGTTGTTGTTTACAGTGTTGGTTGATATTTGCCAAGGGGACAGCATCATCAACAATGAAGGCTTGTAGCTGGGTGGTGTTGAAGCTGGATAGTCGGCCACTCATGGCTGGTGTTTGTCAAGGTGGTAATTTTAGTGTCAATGAAGGCTTGTAGCTGGGAGGAGTCGAGGTTGAGATGTTTTCAAGTCAAAGCTGGATAAGTGAGGTGGTTGGTCAAGCCTGGGACTGATAATGGTCGTTGAGAGATAGTCATGTTTAGTGGTAGCAGCAGTAGCAGCAATATCCTGTGTGATTGGGTGGCTCACCAGGCCACAACTAATGTTGTTCTTCAAGACCTGCATTTAAGCAGGTCTGGTAGTCTCCAGGGACATCTCTTTCTCTGGTGGGAATGTTTGTGATTGGTCACTGCCAGAACTTGCTTCATAGGCTGGATGTGATGCATGAATCCTAATGAACTTCTGTGCATTAGGCTTCACACATCACAACATTTCTTATTTTGTTTTCTGCCTTCATGGTGTCTACATCTGGCATGCATGCAGAATGAATCAGAAAAAGATTTAATTGTAATGGAGTATAACATTATCTGTGAATTGCTATGTTTCTTGAAAAAGATAAAGGAAGAGCCACCCTTTTCCTTTGCTATGGTTTTAAATTCAGAATGTCACCCCTGACTAAATAACCCAGTCTACCCTAAATCTATAGCTGGGGGTGGAAAGGAATAAATTCATACTTTTCCTATTTGTCTGAAAATGAATACAAAAGAATAGGCCAGAATTTGAACCCAGCTCACCAATCCCACTTTTAGAGTTGGTTAAAATTCCATAAAGTCAGTGAAGGTTTTGGTAGCCATAAAGAATTAATGATATGACACCTTAAAGTTAATTGGATACTTTTTGGAAACTTAATTATGCTGTGAATTAACTTTTTTTTTCACCTTGAAGTTTCAACCAAGTGAATTTGAAAGATTGAGCACACAATGTGAAATAACCAATGAGAAAGTCACTTGTGAAAAAGGCTTCGGTTATGACAGTGGTAAAGAAAGAAGGCCATTATCTTCTAGGAATTAATTGAAAAGAGGTTCTTGCTTGAGTCAAAATCTGATTTGAAATAATTTTTTAAAATGTTTTTACCCCATTTAATGTTAAAGATGCCATAACATGTTAGTGTGCAAGAAGCAGATAACAATTTCTTTTTGAATTGGGTGAGATATTTATTTTATTTTAGCTTCCCATTCCCTCTTTAGAAAATGAGCTTTGATAATTATGAGTATTATGTCATTACTGCATGACAAGCATAGCAATTGCATGAAGAGAGTAAAAAAAGCATGCATGGAAAGAAGACAAATAATTTACTTAAGGTACTCTTCTGTATTCTACCTTATCTGTTAATTCATTTTCTCTTTTTCTTTATTCAAAATTTTTGATTAATTTAATTCTGTTCCTTTAATCCATTTTTCATTTCCTTCTTTCCATTTTATTCTAAATCATCGCATTCCATTTTTGTCTCTTTATATCATATCATTACTTCATTCCTTTCTTTTTCCCTTTCTTCCATCTTATCACATCATTCCTTTTTCTTTCTATTCCTTCCATCTTATCACATCATTCCTTTTTCTTTCTATTTCTTCCATTTTATCACATCATTCCTTTTTCTTTCTATTTCTTCCATCTTATCACATCATTCCTTTTTCTTTCTATTCCTTCCATCTTATCACATCATTCCTTTTTCTTTCTATTCCTTCCATCTTATCACATCATTCCTTTTTCTTTCTATTTCTTCCATCTTATCACATCATTCCTTTTTCTTTCTATTTCTTCCATCTTATCACATCATTCCTTTTTCTTTCTATTCCTTCCATCTTATCACATCATTCCTTTTTCTTTCTATTTCTTCCATCTTATCACATCATTCCTTTTTCTTTCTATTCCTTCCATCTTATCACATCATTCCTTTTTCTTTCTATTCCTTCCATCTTATCACATCATTCCTTTTTCTTTCTATTTCTTCCATCTTATCACATCATTCCTTTTTCTTTCTATTCCTTCCATCTTATCACATCATTCCTTTTTCTTTCTATTTCTTCCATCTTATCACATCATTCCTTTTTCTTTCTATTCCTTCCATCTTATCACATCATTCCTTTTTCTTTCTATTTCTTCCATCTTATCACATCATTCCTTTTTCTTTCTATTCCTTCCATCATTTCTTTTTCTTTTTCTTCTTCCATCTTATCACATCATTCCTTTTTCTTTCTATTTCTTCCATCTTATCACATCATTCCTTTTTCTTTCTATTTCTTCCATCTTATCACATCATTCCTTTTTCTTTCTATTTCTTCCATCTTATCACATCATTCCTTTTTCTTTCTATTTCTTCCATCTTATCACATCATTCCTTTTTCTTTCTATTCCTTCCATCATTTCTTTTTCTTTTTCTTCTTCCATCTTATCACATCATTCCTTTTTCTTTCTATTTCTTCCATCTTATCACATCATTCCTTTTTCTTTCTATTTCTTCCATCTTATCACATCATTCCTTTTTCTTTCTATTCCTTCCATCATTTCTTTTTCTTTTTCTTCTTCCATCTTATCACATCATTCCTTTTTCTTTCTATTCCTTCCATCTTATCACATCATTCCTTTTTCTTTCTATTTCTTCCATCTTATCACATCATTCCTTTTTCTTTCTATTTCTTCCATCTTATCACATCATTCCTTTTTCTTTCTATTTCTTCCATCTTATCACATCATTCCTTTTTCTTTCTATTTCTTCCATCTTATCACATCATTCCTTTTTCTTTCTATTTCTTCCATTTTATCACATCATTCCTTTTTCTTTCTATTCCTTCCATCTTATCACATCATTCCTTTTTCTTTCTATTTCTTCCATCTTATCACATCATTCCTTTTTCTTTCTATTCCTTCCATCTTATCACATCATTCCTTTTTCTTTCTATTTCTTCCATCTTATCACATCATTCCTTTTTCTTTCTATTCCTTCCATCTTATCACATCATTCCTTTTTCTTTCTATTTCTTCCATCTTATCACATCATTCCTTTTTCTTTCTATTTCTTCCATCTTATCACATCATTCCTTTTTCTTTCTATTTCTTCCATCTTATCACATCATTCCTTTTTCTTTCTATTTCTTCCATCTTATCACATCATTCCTTTTTCTTTCTATTTCTTCCATCTTATCACATCATTCCTTTTTCTTTCTATTTCTTCCATCTTATCACATCATTCCTTTTTCTTTCTATTCCTTCCATCATTTCTTTTTCTTTTTCTTCTTCCATCTTATCACATCATTCCTTTTTCTTTCTATTTCTTCCATCTTATCACATCATTCCTTTTTCTTTCTATTCCTTCCATCTTATCACATCATTCCTTTTTCTTTCTATTTCTTCCATCTTATCACATCATTCCTTTTTCTTTCTATTCCTTCCATCTCATTACATCATTCCTTTTTCTTTTTCTTCTTCCATCTTATCACATCATTCCTATTTCTTTCTATTCCTTCCATCTCATTACATCATTCCTTTTTCTTTTTCTTCTTCCATCTTATCACATCATTCCTTTTTCTTTCTATTCCTTCCATCTTATCACATCATTCCTTTCTTTTTCCCTTTCTTCCATCTTATCACATCATTCCTATTTCTTTCTCACAGCCATCACTTCATTCTTTTCTTTTCCTCTTTATCATGACTTCATTCATGCCTCTTCCTTTATTCCATCTTTATTCCTTTCTCATCTGTTATTTCTTCTGATCTTTTTGTTCCCTTTTTCTCTTTTATTTCATCTTAACTCATTATTCCTCTCTCCTCCATTACTCTTTCTCTTTCTTCATTCCTTATGTTCTCTTTATATCAAGCTACATTTTATTTTTTTATTTTTCGCTTCATTTTCATTGTTTGATTTTTGTTTCTTTGTCTATCTCTACCTTAGACTTCTTACATTTTGTTTCTTTTAAATCCTTTCACCATTTTCTCCCTCTTTTTTTTTTCATTTTTATCTTTTAACTCCATTTCATTCCTCTTTTTTGTCTACATAACTATACACATTATGAGAATCAAATTTCAAATCCAATTGAAGAAGTCCTGGGTATGACGTTAAACTTCATCCAGCAGCAAAGCCTCTGATTGGGAGATTGAAGGTTTTGAGGAGCATCGGAGGACCTTTTTAATTGCTGCTGTTTTAAGATCCACTCTGACCCAGGGTGGTAGCTCCTGTTAGAGTCCCAGCTATGGGCAAATACTGAAACTCCAAACAAAAACAAAACACTATGAAAGCATAAAAATACATTTTTATATTGTAAAATGATAAGCAATACATTTTATAGAAAAATGGCCAACAATACATTTTATCTATATTTGAAGGCATACATTTAAAATATATTTAGTAGAAGCCATAAAATTGTGTTCAAAATATATAGATTTTAGTATTAAATAACTGAAAGAGGTTGATTTGCCACTAAACTAAATCAATCAACCAACATGAAAGAACTTTCATGACATTAATCCATATAATATCCAACAATTTCTTAAATCAAAAGGTATTCCAAAATAACTTCAATAAAACTACCATATAAAATACGCATCATTACTTCCAGTAATCATGTTCCACAAACATGGATATGCAAAAAAAAGCTGAGTATCATCTACCATGTATTCAACTGTGAAAGCAGAATAACATATTTTTATTACTTCTAAACATCCCAAAATTAAATTTTGGCATTAAATGACCCATAAGGAGTTGATATGTAGTTAAAAAAAACATGCGAAATGAATACAAATACTAACTGAAGGTTGGTACAATACTACAGCTTCCCATCATCCATTTTTGTTGTTAATGCACTTGATTTTGTATTGTTTATTAATCATATAGATTGGAAATTTTGCATTAGAAATTTTTGATAAAATTCAATTACATGCCAGGCAGCAAACTTAGTTGTTTACCCCATATAATTATATATATATATATATGTGTGTGTGTGTGTGTATATATATATATATATATATATATATATATATATATATATATATATAAACGTTAAATGGTGTTTTTAGTGGATACTTGTATTTGAATAGACACTCTGTTTAGTTGTTTAACAGTATATTTAATTTTGTCTATTGGTCTGAATATTCAAGAAATCTTCAAAGAAAAATATGCACTCTACAGCAGAATTTGAACCTGCATCCTCCTGGGCAGAGGGAACATCTTTAGATCTGGTCTAGACCACATCAGATCCAATGAGGATTCCCTCTACCTAGGTAGATGCAGGTTTGAAGAGTGCAATTTTTTCTTTAATAAGATTTCTCAAATATTCAGGCCGGTATACAAAATTAAATAAATATACTTTTTAATAAATAAATGTTGTTGCATTTACTCAAATATATGTAACCATTAAAAATTCATAAGAAAAAAAAAAAAAAATATATATATATATATATATATATATGTACAGGGTGACAGAAAATTAACTCCCTATTTTATGTATGAGTGGGCAGTCAGACTTTGGAAGAACTTGAAGGCAAATACAAGAAATTACGTCTTTTATACCACAAAGGTACTTGGCGAAATCAGTTGATATGCTTCCTGGGTGACTTGAGAAGATGGTAACAAAATCTGGTACCCCATATCAAATTTTAAATAAAACCTCATGTAAACTTGTCCATCTCATATACATTTATTGTAAAATTGGAGTTAAATAAATTATATTTTAAATTAGGGAGTTACTTTTAAATCACCTTGTGCATGTGTGTGTGTTTCTCTGTCTGTCTGTCTGTGTGTATATATATATATATATATATGTGTGTGTGTACTGCATTTCAAATTATTAATGAGGTGATATTTTTTTCATTTTGTACAAAAACTAATACTTTGAATTTAACAAAATTTTCACATTATAATAAGAATAGGTATATGCACAGGCTCAATAAAAATTGTATTGTTCTTCACAAATGGAAAGGAACAGTGTGACCATTTGCAATATTAACACAATATAGAAGTGTTCCAGACTATAATCATGCAATTATGGGTTGTAAATGTGACCTCTTGACCCCTTCTGAGGATGATATTATAACATTTGAACTTTCCAAAGGCAAATTTACATTAAAAATATGCAAAATAACTGGAAGATATCTCCAAATTGTGAAAAGATTTGTTGCAGCTCCTACAAAGGTATGTAAGAGGGCCAATAAGGGTCACTCAAGGGTTGTTTCCTGACATTCTTTGTCACAAATGAAATATGAAGCTGTAAATAACCCAGTCCTGACCAGTGGAGCACTTTTCAGGAACAGTGGAAAAGCAACAGTCTCCAGAAGTACTCAATATCATTATCTGATAAAAGCCAGGACATCAGTGAGACCAGTAACAATGCCTTGATTGACAAAAGTCCACATACAAATACATTTGAAATAGACAAAGGAGAACGTGAAGGTCAATTTCTCAAAAGTTCTGTTCACAGATGAAAGTTGTACAACATTTTATGGCTTTGATGGTTGGAGCAAAGGTTTGGTGATAAATGGTCAAGATCATCATCAATGCTTGGCACAGCAACAAGGAGAAGGTATTATGATTTAGGCTGGTATTATTGAAGATATCATGGTTGGTCTGTGGAGAATGCCTGACAGTACAAAAATAAACACTGATGCTTATATAGCCTTCTTCAAAAAGCACCTGGAATTTTGGCTAAAAAGCAATGAATCACCTTCAGGAGAATCATCATATTTATGCAAGATAATGCTCTTTCGCACAACAGTGTATAAAACAACAGAATATCTGCAGAAATTAGGCTTCTACACACCTTAGAAGATGAACTGGCCGATCAACTCTCCAGACTTAAACCTCAGAAGATGAAATGGCCGATCAACTCTCCAGACCTAAACCCAAGTGAAAACTTGACGTGTTTATGAGAAGGGATGCCAATTTAGAAACAAGGATGACTTATGGCAGGAAATAGTCAACATATCATGTGAAATTATATCAGAGGAGATCCAGAAATTGACATGTTTGATGGACCAGCACCTTTTCCAAGTCATTTAAAAAAAAAAAGGATCACATATCTCATATTAACCAAATCCACTATCCTTTTTGAACTCTGACTTTTGATTTAATTTCATCTTAATTACTGTATGCATCAATAAAAATCTGTAAATGAAACGATTAAAGCATTATTTTCTTTTTTACAGGGTTTTTTTTATTACATCTCACTAATAATTTGGCACACTAATAATTTAAGTAAATTAGGTAAATGACCATAACTTCTGTCCCTTTTTCTAGAACCTTACAATTTTTACAGAGTAGGTGTATATCTATGTTGTCATCATTCTCTGATGATTTTGTTAAATTCTAACCAGTATTTTTGGGATAGGATGGAAAAGTATCACCTCATTAATAATTTGAAACACAGTGTATGTATGTAAAGATATATATATATATATATATATATATATATATATTAATTAATGTGTATTTGTGCAGCAAACTTTCTTTCAAGCATGTTTCATTGAAAATAGCTGGCAAGGTAGATTTAATTAATTTTATATTGAGTTTTTTCCAGCATATACATATATGTAATCCAGTGTGTGTGTGTGTGCATATATATATATATATATGGGAAGAGGTTATAGTAGTTCCAATGAGAGAAAAGTGTGTATATTAAAAAGTATTAAGTATTTTTAATATATAAATATTTCAAGTGGACATTGATGTCAACACCCAGAGGAAACAGTCTGTTTCATGCTTAAACGCAATCATCAGCATGAACTATTACCTCCGGGTGTTGACTTCAAAGTCCACTTTTCTATTTACATACTCACTATCCTTGATAATGTAATGAACACATTATCCCATAAATATACCTTAAAACTGTATTTTATCATACACACACACACACACATATATATATATATATATATATATATATATATATATATATTGTGTGTAGTTAGGCAGCATCTTTTCATTCATGTATGTTTCATTAAATAATATAGACAAGTGTTGTCTATTTTATGTAAATTTTTTTCGTAACATCTGATAAGTTTAATAACATTATCGTTGAATGAAGAAAGAAATTCACAATATTGATTCATATGTTTTTAATACAATCTAAGCTTTCGGCTTACTTTAAGCCATTATCAAAGATGTCAATTACAACATATTAAGCAATATACGGACAAGACAGTGATGATAGTCTGTCATTGTTTACATAGATGATTTCTAAGCAACGATTATATGTGCAGGCCTCCGTCAGTCAGAATTAAGCATGAGTAGCATCATAGTTATCGACTTGGCTGGAGCATTGATGTCTGACTTCAGAGGTCAATGTAGGAGTGACAATCTCTGTTGCAGAGGTTGCATGTGTTTTCTGTCTCTGGTCTATTGGAGCTGTCACTTTGCTTTCTGCAGGCCCGCCTTTCTGTGGTAAATTGTGTTAGCTTCTCCTCCACTGACTTGAGGTGTTTGGTCATGATTCCTCTCCACTTGGATCATATGGCTGCCAGGCTCTCCTATGACTCTGTGTTGATGTCCACAGCTTTCATGTCATGCCTCATGAGGCCAGCTTCCCATACAGAGGTTTTTAGGGATGTGGCCATCTGGCATGCAGTAGACATGGCCCAACTAACGGAGTCTGCACTGTCTGAGCAGTGTGTACATGTTGGGCAGACCTGCTCAAAGGACTTCTGTGTTTGGCACCCTGTCCTGCCATACTATTCCCAGGATGATTCCTTTCACATGAGAATCGTCCAATGCCACAAAAATGTCAAATAATTAGTAAAGGAAAGAATGGAAAAGGAATTATCATTCTTGATTCTGCAACTCTCCAGTTAAATACCCGAGTTCTGTAAAGGCCTCAGAGGTTTGTTATTACACCACTGTTATAGTGATTTTCTAAGCATAGCTTGGATGTGGTACAAGCTCAAAAATAAGGGGCACTCAGTGAGGATTGTACTTACTACTCAGCCCTAATTGTTCTAGCAAGACAGGCTTGCTAACCATTACACCACCCCAAGGTGCCCAATGTGCTTCACCTATTTGACATATTAACCACTTGCCGTGTATTTGACATATTAACCACTCACCATGTATTTGACATATTAACCACTTGCCGTGTATTTGACATATTAGCCACTCACCATGTATTTGACATATTAACCACTTGCCGTGTATTTGACATATTAACCACTCACCATGTATTTGACATATTAACCACTTGCCGTGTATTTGACATATTAACCACTCACCATGTATTTGACATATTAACCACTCACCATGTATTTGACATATTAACCACTCGCCGTGTATTTGACATATTAACCACTCTCCATGTATTTGACATATTAACCACTCTCCGTGTATTTGACATATTAACCACTCGCCGTGTATTTGACATATTAACCACTCTCCATGTATTTGATTTAAATACATAGGTATGTTAACAGTTATCTGCTTTTCTTATTTTTCCTATTTGTTGTTTTATTTATCATTTCATAGCTTTCCTTCTTGATGACAGAATTATTGAAGACTTGGGCATGATTATGCCAAATGCCTGTAAGTTAAATTACAAAAGGGATATTGCAAAAAAAAATGTGAGGTCAAAAGGCTATCAAATCCAGCAGGGTTCTTATTCTTGGAAGCCCTGTTGTTTTCAAAGCAATCTGTCCATTGCTAATGAAGATGCATTGCTTGCAGGCAAATGGGACAGTGTTTCAATGAATACAGCATTCAGCATCATTTGAGCTGAAGTTGTCAGGAGATAGAAGCAGGAAATTAAGCATTGGTATGGCCAACAGGAAGGATGCATTGGTTGTCAGCAGATTTCTGCTACAAGACCCCACCTCTTCCTATTGCTCTTTCTCCTTCACATTTTGCCTCACATCCTACCTCTCTTTCTCTATCTATTTCTTTCTTCTCTTTCCCTAGCAGTCTCTTTCTCTCTCTCTCTTTCATCTCTTTCCCTCTCTCTCTTATATATATATATATATATATATATATAATTAAAAAAAAAAATTAAAATAAAACATATAAACCAAAATTATAAAAGATTAATTTTAATAATTAGAAATAAATAATTTTGTTTTCTCAATAATATGAATAATTTTGAATATTACACAATTATAATCGTATTGGGAATTCAATAAACTACAAGGAATTTTTATATAAATTCCTTCTACAACAGAAAAATTATCTAACAGACATCATTGTCCTAGGTAAGACGTTAAACTACATCCAGTAGCAAGGCCTCTGATCAGGAGGTTTTGAGGAGCGTTGAACCACCTCTTAATTGCTGGTGTTCCCAGGTCCACCCTGACTGGGGTGGTAGCACCTGTTAGGATCCCAGCTATGCACAAATAGTTAACTATTACCAGCAATACTTTTTTGAAAAAATTATTACCAGCAATAAAAATGTTTGTCAGCATTAAAAAACCCATTGAGGTTGATATACCGTAAAACGAAATAAACCAAACCAATCTAAACCAAAAAATACATATTCTATTCATATGAATCTCTCCTGAAAATGTTGTTGGCATTAAATAACCTATTGAGGTGTTGATATGCCGTAAAATAAAATAGACCAAACCAAACCTAATAGACGAACAATTTCAAGTGCGATGATGTCAAATAAGAAAGAATTTAAAATTAAATTGATAGAAAATTTACTCTTAAATTGGATATGATATTTGTTAATAAATTCAACTGATAACCCTGAAGAGCAAAATTTTTGTACATAACA
>OZ010596.1:99226642-99244142 GCA_963932145.1 Acanthosepion lycidas
TAGTATATGTGCTGATTCCTTAAGTTTAAGAATATAGACAGATTTGAGTAATTTGTTCTTCAACTTTCCTTAAGTGTATCTTGTGCCAATTAGTTCTTGTGTATTGGTTAGTTTTATGCTATCTTTGGGGGTCAGGGGTCAGTAAGGAGCTAAGCAATAAGAACAATCTGTAAAATCCACTCTCACTTTTAAAGCCACCCCACCCCTCGCCAGTTTTATGCTGGGTTTCAGAGTTTAAAATAAAAAATACAAAGGGAAACAAAAAATATCCTTGTAACTGGAAAAACATGATTGTATTTAATTTATATGAAGTTATTTTTACTAAGCACATGAAAAATTGTTACTAGTTTTGTCCCGTAATCATTGCTATATTTATTAGGTTGGTGCAAAAATAATGACGTAATAATGTCGTTTTTTGACGTTAAAAATACATCAAAAAACGACATTATTACGTCATTATTTTTGCACCAACCTAATATATACACATTTCATGTTATTGTTATCATGGAATATTATTCGTCCTGATCAGGCATCTTGACTTCAGGCACTTTCCCATTTTTCTAATGTAGCTACCCTCTGCCTTTTCTATAAATATCTTCATGGTAAATGTTCTGATATGTATTCCTCTTTCATACCTTGACTTTATGAATTTAATTGCAATACTAGATTGGCAGTGAGGTCTCATCATTTTACAGTAAGAATGACTATATGTAATCATAAATTCTATGTTAAAAGTTTTTTCTCTTGCAGTTGTCACTTGTGGAACTCTCTTCTAGCTTCTTGCTTTCCAGCCAACTTTGATGTTCAAAAATTTAAATGCGACTTCAATTCTTATCTTCTGTTTTCTTAATTCCTGTTCTTTTATTATTCTCATTCCTTAGCCCTTTCCCAGCCAATTATTTTGGGTAAAAAACGTTTCGTTTTCAGACAAATTTATTTTTAATATAGTAACTAAGAAACTGAGGCACCTTGAAATACCCAAGAGGGTGGCCAACACCTCTACCACATGTATGAGTTGACAATTGGACTCGTTTTCAAGATCAGAATGGCCTAAAAAGTATAAAGATCAACATATAAACATGTCTGTAGATCGTTTTTGAACATTGTGTTTTTGATGCGTTTATTCATCCATATGTGAAAAAGACACTTTCGGTAAAAACCTATATACATGTCTAGACTCGGGAAAGGGTTAATAATGTTTTTCTTTTTCTCTTATTCTTTCATATTCAGTAACCCTGTGCATCTTAGTGTCCTTATTGTTTTGCTTGGAGTGAAATTATTTAAAAAAAACAGCTATAAAGGGATGACTGTAGAACTGATAAGATTCTATGGAAGAGCAGGCATGATTACATTTTTTTCTTGCTTTACTTTGTCATTTCTTGTATGTGGAAGAAATTTTTTTAAAAAGACCTATTTTTGTTTTTAACGATTTAAAAAAAAAAAAAGCAGTGATCAAACCAGAGACTTTCTCTAAGAAAGAAAACCACTTGGTGTCTAGTATTAAAATAGACCTACTAATTAGGAGACAATTTGTACAAGAAAAAGAGTGAGAGGGTAAGAGAGAGGGGGGAATGGAGAGACAGTGTGCAGACATAGGCATCAAGACTGCATAGTGACTCTCTATTTCACATGTGAAGTTCACTTTAGTGTACCTATACAGTATCAGTTTTTATGTCCAACACTCACTCTGTATCTATAAGTGCACTATCTTCAATATTTAATATTCATCCCTGATAAATACATGCAATTTTAAACACTATAAATATACTAGTAATTTACAAATATGGTAACCTTTTCAAGAGTAAACAGCAAATTTTTGACAGTTTGATAATAACTCAATTGTATAGTTCGATAATAATAATAAATTTTTGACAGTTTGATAATGATAATAATAAAATTGATAACTCATTTATATTGTTTGATGATAATAATAAATTTTCAGCTGTTTGATAATAATAATAATATTGATAATAACTCATTTATATAGTTTGATAATAATAATAATGATAATAACTATTTTATATTGATGATCTTAAAACATTTGCCAAGGATGACAATCAACAGAAAAACCTACTCACTATTGTCAAACCTTCAGCAAAGACATTAGGATGTAGTTCGGAATTGCCAAATGTCCCAAAGCCTCCTTCAAAGGCGGAAAACTGATGAAAACTACGGATTTAGACATTGGTGTCAACAACAAAATTAAAAAAATAGATGAAGATGGTACATACAAATACTTAGGAATTAATGAAGGAGATAGAATACGACATTCAATTATGAAGAAAAAAATCTGAAAAGAATATTATAGGTGAGCATGTTCAATACTAGAAAGTGAACTTAATGGGGCCAATAAAATGAAGACTATCAACATCTTAGCTATACCCGTAATATCATTGAGCTTAAAAATCATTAAATGAAAATTGAATAACATTAAGAGATTGAATGACAAGACCAGAAAAATGAGGATACACCACCTGAAATCAGATGCTGATAGGCTGTACGTCCCAAGAGCTTTAGGAGGCTGAGGTCTAATCGAACTTGAACTAACTCTAAAAATTACAACAATTGGATTGGAAGCACACCTCACAAAAGCCAATGACCCTCTCCTACAAACTGTAAAACACCAAATCCACTCCATCAACAAAGAAGCTGCACTCTTCATGAAACAGCTTAATATACTTGAAACCCTATCAACAAAAAACAAAGCGAATACCATCGACACCAAATGAGTAAAACAAAAAGCAAAACAATTTGGCCAAAGGAAAGTACAAAGAAACTGGAATGACAAAAGGTGTTGCAGGGTAAATACCTAAAAAGAACGAAAGAAGCAGATGCGGACCAACAGAAAACAAATCAGGGACTGAGGAGCATTGGGTTGAAAGCTGAGACAGAAGGTCTAATTATTGCAGGTCAGGACCAAAGCCTCAAAACCAGTTCCTATCACTGTCACATAATCAAGGATGGAACTAACCTGAAATGCAGGATCTGCAGAAAATAGGATAAAATTGTCAACCATATTACTTCAGGATGTCTGGAACTAACAAAAAAATGAATATTTTCCCACAGACATATCAAGGTAGCAACATATCTGTACTAGAAGATATGCAAGAAGCACAAAATCAAAACCACTGAGAGATGGTATGAGCACCAACCAGACACAGTTACCCAAAATAACAATGTAACTATTCTCTGGGACATGCCAATTCAAACTGACAGGTAAATAAAATCTAACATACATAATATTATCATAAAAGACAAGAAATTCAGGAAGTGTATGCTTATTGATATAGCAGTGCCATCTGAGAGAAACATTGTAATGAAATTTATCGAGAAATTGTCCAATTACAAGGACCTTGAGATTGAGATTAACAGTATGTGGAGAATGAAGACTGAGACTGTACTAATAGTAATCAGAGCTTTGGGCCTCATGTGAAAAAGGCATGGACAGTTTTAATAATAGTGTTCCATATAACATCAACATACAAGCTACCCAGAAGATTGCCTTACTAAGAACATCCCATATACTAAGAAAAGTGCTATCAATTAAATCACAATTCTCTTATAGGGCCTAGGGACCATAGTTTAGACCCAACTCTACAGGATACGAAGCAGAAACATAACATACACAAATGATAATAGTAATGAAACCAAGACTATAAAATACCAAATACACAGAATATAAATCACACCAAAATGTAGACTTTGTGGTGAAAAATCTAAGATTGTGATTCACTGTTGTAGCATGCCTACAGACAATAATGAATATATCCCCATTCATATAAATACAGTAGTAAATACTGTATGTTGGTTTGCAGTTGGAGATTATATTGTGGAATTCACTTAACTCAGTTCTAGCAGTTGACTACTTCTTCTCTGTGCTACTAGTGAATCTTATATGTGTTGTTCGTGTCCTAAGTATTAGCGTTTATTACCAACCTTTGTGTAATTATTCTATTCAGTAACCTTCACTAGGTTTACAACACTCACCTGATCAGTGGATGCAAAATGCTTGCTCAAAAAGAATATAGGTGGCAGAATGATAATTTTGGTATGTCTTTATGTACATTGGCTGTTGAAAATATGAAATACCAAATTGCATAAAATTGATATGAGCATTTGATTTGCAGAACAATTGAAGAAGTTGACTTTGATATACAGAGTGATACAATATCGTCATCAGGATATTATTTTGCGAGATAAAGGAAGCAAAAACTGTCATATAATTGATGCTGCCATATCAAATGGCATAAATATAGCAAAGGTGATTTAGAAAATTAAAAACTACTCTGATTTGAAAGTTGAGATAGCAAAATTGTTTGGAATATGGGAAAGGTACGTTAAGGTAATTTCAATAGTGATTGGCACACTTGAATCGATCTCATTAAAACTGTGTATCTTCATTGACTAGCTGGGGATACCATACCAATTTAAAATCATCTAAAAATTGTCTGTTTTAGGCACACTAAATATTCTGAGGAATGTGTTGTCAGTGTAACGTCCTAGTTGTGACTCAACAGATTACTTAATGTATCCAGTATATTCAAGAACTGACATTGCATGGTAAAACAAAATTAATATAACAGCACATTTATATAACGCAAGTTTGATAATATTAATATCTCATTTCAGCATAACAGACTGTATGTATATGTGCAATGGCAGAGATCATATCTTCATGATATGATTTCAGTCGCAACACCCCCTTTCACCATCTTACCATCAGGCTACTAAATATCGTACATGGCACAGGCTGACTCCAGTTATCTTTACTGGTTCTTGTCATTGGATTAAGGATGTCTGTTGCTGTAAGCCCAGATAAGGTTACACAAGCAATGTGTGTCTATAAACAATCATGCAGGTACCACCAGGTTTCCAGAAACAGAAACCAATTGGTGGATATCTTTGTACAATGAGTAGACAGCCAACCATCATCAAACATGTACCATATTTACTTATATAGATATATCACTTCCTTCTTTTATTCTCTCTTCCTATCTTTATTTTACACTGATGAAGAAATTTTCTATTCGGTTCTTAAATATAATATATACAGGCACATATATATATATATATATTTTGTAGTTTAGTGCTAGCAGCAAGCAGAAATATTTCTCCTCCCGATGATGGCCATTTCAGCCGAAACTAGTTGAGGAATCTAAATGAAATAATAATAAAAAAAACGAAAGAATATTAATCTACAACCCAGTGTGTCTGAAGATTTTAATTTTTTTTTATTGTTCAAAATATATATATATATATATATATATATATATAATTATTTATTCAAAAATTATAACATAAATATGTTATAAAATCAGTACAAAAATAGCCATTTTGTTTCAACACCTCTGGTGTCTTATCAAGTCATGATGTTGAATGTAGAAAAAAGCTTCTTAAAATGTTCTAATCAATCAACCACCCCTTGCAAGGGGAAACACTGTTATATAAGCTGGAATGACCAATCAAAATACAAGTATACGAGAATTCAAAAACCTTGACAACAAACTAAGGTTATAATAACTATTTAATACCTTAATGTTGGGGTTAGATTAAAATAGAATTTATTCTAATAAGTATTAAATTATACGATTAAATTTGAAATTAAAAATTAGCCATTTTAAAATTTAAATTTAATCTGTATTAAGTTTTAAAATTATAAAATTACTGAGGAAAAAATAGATATGTTATTCTATTTATTTTGTTTTCATACAAATTAAGTTGGAATGAACGTTAATATCAACTGTTGTTCTGAGCTTCTTGACAACATAGATACATTTGAATTTTAAATATAGGCAGGGGAGGATGACATCTTGCAAAAGACGATACATACACAATCAGATTATACATAACCATAAACACGCAGACATATTTAGATATATGCACACACAAAAAGTGACGAGACAGGAAATATCTCCACAACCCTTTACAAAAAAAACAAAAAAAAACATACATACACAATGAAAGGTGCATCTAAGTTACCATACACACAGCCACTGATAGAGACACGTACATACATCCATATACATTGACATAGACATTCCATTACAACAGCCAAGAAATATTTAAGATTGAAAGTGTTATTAAACAAACTCTAACCACTTATTAAAATATAACTTATACAGGCAAATATATATAGATAAAAATAGTCTATATATATATATATATATATATATATGCAAAAGTGTATGTATGTGTATGTATTTAGACAGTAATTGTTTCCTAATGTAACTGATCTTGACCTGCCTCCTTGAATGCAGGCACTTTCTCACAGACATGATGTGGCTTCCCACTGTCTTTTCTACAAATATGAGAGCATTCTTCTTTGGTGCCTTGACTGCATGAATTTTAGTGTGCCACTAGATTGGCAATTTAGTAGTACCACTTAAATCTATACAGTTGAGGTACAAAAGAGGAGAGCTCATTAGAATTATTGCAATGAAAATATTTATAGAAAAGGCACAGGGAAGCTGTGTCATGGTGGTGAGAAAGTGAAGTCGAGATGCCAGATCAGGACTCATAACATTACAGACACTTCTTTGAATTTTGTCAAAAATCTTGAGATATATAGCAAGAGCCCCATGGGGCTCTTGCTATATATCTCAAGATTTTTGACAAAATTCAAAGAAAGTGTCGTAATGTTATGTGGAGTCCTGATCTGGCATCTCGACTACAGTTACTTTCTCACAGACATGATGTGGCTTCTCTCTATCATTTCTACAAATATTTTCAATGCAACTGCTCTGATGAGCTACTTTCGCTGGTTCCCAGACTTCATGAATTTAAGTGTGCTACTAGGTTGGCATCTCGCTCACAACCTTTCACTGTCGAAACAGTTAAATGTAACTGCCTCTTCTACTCAAACCACTTCTTCTCTTGCACTTCCCAACAGTGGAGCTCCCTTCCTCTTACTTGCTTTTTTTCAAATATTCAAATGTAATGTCAGTTGACATCTTCTGATTCCATGCTCTTGATCCCCGTCCTTCTCTTTATCCTTTCCTCAATCACCCTCCTTTACTCTTAGTCTCAGTCTCTGTAACACCCTGTGTGCTAGTGACACTCCCACTTTGCTTGGGGGTGAAATGCTTTAAAAAAAAGATAGAAAGAAAGACATTTTAAATATGTAAAAACAGATGAAACATGAAATAAAAACTTTATTTAAATTAAATATTAACTAAATTTTTATTTCACTCTTTGATTGGATGTCCTCCTACTATGGATGCCTGGGGCTGTCACCTCCTCTACCCATTATCTGTATGCTACTGAAACTTCCTCAATTTTTGTTGCAAAGAATCTGAAGAGCATATCTGAATTATAGTACCCTTTTGTGAGATTACTATATTCTCAAATTCGCAGAGAAACTATTTTGAAGGAGATAGAGTAGAAATTAGATTTTAAGATAAGTATATTTCTTTCTTAATAAAATTCTCTAGACATTTAGGTAAAGCACACACAAAGAGCCACCTATATCTTTGTTGCAGATAAGAGAAATTTAAGATCACCCTTTTGTGACACAGCTATATTCTCAAATTCCCAATGAAACTATTCTGAAGCAGGGAAAATTAGATTTTATACTTTTTCTTGATGTTCCCTCGATGTTTAGCTAAAGCACGCACACACAAGTATACCTTATTTGGCAGGTCATTATATCTTTGTGAGTTCCCTATGATCTCGTGGCAATGGAGAAAGTGAGTAAAGATGAATTTTTTTCACTGAATTCTTATTTGTTTCCAAGGTAAATGATTCTTAATTTCCTTTATTATGACATTCATTTTATTTAAAAAAATAAAAAATAAAAAAATCTGAATTAAAAGAAAAAAGAAAGAAAATTGTTCTGTTCATTCAGTATCGAAAGCAAAAATAAATGACAATTTATTTATTTTTATCGACATTAACTTTCATAAACGATTTTCTTTTGCTATCTTCTGACTTCCATCAAGTAACTTCATAATTCTCTTCCACCACAACATTTTATCTTTCACAGCATAGGTACCTTTTGTCTCCTTCTCCTTTATGTGCTGTGACTCTTCTGGACGTAGGTGATCACGGTTCTCCACAACTTCCTATCCTTTGTAGATCTTAATCTTTGTCTTTCTGTTATTTCTTCTAAACACTGTTCCACCATCCATTTACTCAAACTCACTAGGCAAGTTATGTGTTGTTTTCCTCTGTCCCTCTTGCCGTCAATCTCTCCTGTGAGTATCAAATTCACCAAGCCCTCCTCTCTCATTATATGCCACAAAAACCTCAACTGTATCTTCCTGATGATAAGTATGTTTCCTTTTTGTTTGCATTTTCTCTAAAACTTTGTCATTTCAAACATGTTCAGTCCATGATATCCTCAGCATCCGTTTGTAGAACCAAATATCTGTTGCTTCAAGTCTCCTCTTCATCTTTGAGGAGATTGTTCATCACTGACTGTCATACAGGAGGACAGATATCACATAGCAGTTTAGTACTCTTTTACTTCTTTCTAGTGAAAGGGAACTAAAATTTATTTCATGAAGACAATTTTATAAAGACTGGAATCTTATATATAAAGTATAGTGTATGTGTGTGTCTAAGCAACTCCTCCACATCCACTGGTCCAATTTCAATGATTCATAGCTCATTCAAAAGTCTTAGAAAAGTTAGGCACAGGGAACAATTTTCATTTAAACTCAGATTCAGTGTTGCCAGATTATGCAAGGTTAAAAATATATGTTAATATATTATACTAGCCATTATTGTTGCTTTCATGGTTCAAGAGGAGTAACTCTTATTTTCCTTTTGTATCCAAAATTGTAGTGCACGTTTTATTATTAGGTTGGTGCAAAAAGATGTCGTTTTCTCCTATATGTTACTATGTGAGAAAACGACATTATTTTTGCACCAACCTAATATAAATAGGTTGAAAGCCGCCCTATCAGGTGGCATTTAAGCTAGCTCCTTTGGACTCTTGATTTGACTATCATAACAATAGTTAAGAAGCAGTAGATGTGATAGGCATCAATAAACTACAGAATTCAAAATTGATCGCTACATTTAAGTATCGAATTAATGTTTAAGCTTACCTTTTTAAAGTTCAATGATAATTCTGCTGCCACTTAATTAAAAAACGATTTGATGTACATAGATCCTTATTTTCCATACAAACAATTATTTTTATTTCATGGGTGACAGATCAGGACAGTTCACAAGATAAAATTAATATAGTGTAAAGATGGGAAAATATGAATGTGAATTAGTTATACATTCAGCATTTGAAGAATGAGAGAAACATAATAGCTAATTAAATAAAACCTATATGGAATCTATATGAATAAATGCATGTGGTCATGTGTGACATCATGAGCTGCAGGGCAATTTTTGCTTCCAGCGTCTCATATGCGCGAGTTTGTCGTTGCTTGGAAATCTTCCATGCAAACATAAACAGACTATCATTATTGTTTTGTCCGTGTATTGTTTAATATATTATAATGTAATTGTCATCTTTGATGATGGCTTATAGAAGTCGAAAGCTTAGATAGGATTAAAAAATATGGATCAATATTGTGATTTTCTTTCTTCTTTTAATGATAATGTTATTAAGCTTATCAGACGTTATGAAAAGAATTTACATAAAATAAAGAGACAAAACTTGTCTATATTGTTTAATGAAACATGCATCAATGAAAAAATGCTACCTAAATACACACAATTTAAAATTATATATATATATATATATATATATACACAGAGGAATGCAAAAGTTTTGAGCCAACTACATATTTATTTTATTAAGAATTTAAGTTTGTTTAGTCGTATGCTTTTATCACTAGTGTCTGTGGATCTTGAGGATTGGAAAATAAGTTGTGTTTTTGTAGGTACCATGTAACAGAAGATACACTGCTTTCAGCCACTTAAATCTGAAGAAAGCTATGCAAAACTATTGCGCCATTGAAAGATCTGAGATGATAAAGTCATGATAATATGCAAATTTCTAAATAGGAATTGTTCCATCTTATTAAGATGATTGTAAAGTTCCAAGGCAAGTCTTTGTAGTTGAACATTAGCTTGCTTTTTTTACACTAAAATCATGGCTAAGATTTTGGCTGAAATGAAGGTAAAGGTTGTGACTTTGAAGGGGAAGATAAACGAATGAGAGAAAGCCTGAGAGATAGCCAGGCAGCTTGGAATTTCCAAAAAACAGTGTTCAAACCTTCCAAAAGATGTTTGTTACTAGTGGAAGTGTTTTAAGTGTACTAAAAACTAGAAGACCACAAAAGTTAAACAACTGAGATGAAAGAAAGTTTGTAGAAGCCTTGGTAGGTAATCCATTATTTAGAGCCTGACAAGTGAGACATGAAAGCAGTCTTAACAGTGAGCTTTCATTTCATACAATACACAGAGTATTATGAAAAAAGAAGTTGAATAAGTTTATCACTGCAAAAAAAATTATTAACCAAAAAAATATTGGAATAGATGACGGAAGTTATCAAAAGAACATCTAACAAGGGATGCTGAAAAGTGACAAAAAGTAACTTTTAGTGATGAATGCAAAATATTAGTTATATTCAAATTACATTATTTGGACTATTGTCCTCATCTTTGTTGCCATATTTATTACAACATTTTGGCCATTGTACACTCCGACCTTCTTCAGGTTGTTGGAATGTCGAACTGAACCCTTTATTTCGCTCACTGGGGTAGACTGTTCAAGTTCCATGTGCCATGTCTAATGGATGTCAGTTACCAGTTATCTCCTGTTAATTCCCCTCTCCAAGTTCTCCACTGCCTTAAGCAAGTATTGAACTCACACTCTTTGGTTCCTGTCACTAGATCTAACTAATGCCTTTATCCACTGTGCCATGTGTCCTCAAGCAAAATAAAGGGTCCAGTTCGATATTCCAACCACCTGAAGAAGGTCAAAATAGTGTGAATAATGTAAATAGTGTACATAATACCTCATCCCAGAAATATAGACAGATATATATATATATGTTATATTCAAATGCAAAAAAATATGCAAGAAGACCAGTAGGAGAAAGAAACAAAGCAAGATGCACGATAAAGATGGTAAAATTTGGCGCTTGATGCATAATGGTGTTGGTCACTTCAAAATTGATAGTAGAAGAAAATTGGTAAAGTTGAGGGAAGCCTAAACAGCAAAAACTATATTAGTTTAATCTCTTCTCACAGACTATGAAGATGGAGAAATTTCTCAGAATTATGGTTCTCACTGCGACACATCATGTACAACAAAATGTTTTCTTCATGAACAGTGCTCCATGTTTGGGTAGACCACTTGAGTTTCATAGTTGTCAAGGCATTAGACAATAATCAACATTATAGGATATTCAAAAAATCTACATAAAGCTATTTTCACTGTCTTGGTTATGTTAGTCACATAGATGTGTGACTTCCATATAACTGAAGCAAAAAGCCTTCTAATTTAAATGATCTGATTTTGAAACAAATTAAGATAGGCAAAGAAAGGTGGATATTTAATTTCACCATGGTATAGAAGAGAATAAGCTACTACCTACTAATGTGTACCAAAGGCTGGTCTTTGGCTACAAAAAGACTAATTTTGCATATATCATCTCTCAGTTGTGTTTCTGTCAGCTCCGTCAAAGGACAGAGTCGCAACTGAGGAAAATTATACTGAGGGGTGCCCAGCCCTGAGGAACAGCTTCCCAAGGCTGTGCCCTCTCATTACACTAGCGAGAGGGATCGGTGCTTGTAGTGAGGCCAGCGCATCTGACAGTTGTGGGTGCTCAGGGAAATTTTGTTCCTATCCGGGGTGTATGTAGTTGGTCTCCCCACATTAAACTGACCTTGTGTCACAATACGACTCTGTGGGAGATCGAGTAAATAACACATTACTATAAAGTATATGAAATGATATGAAAAGAATTTACATAAAATAAATAGAAAAAACTTGTCTATATATATATATATATATATATATATATATAATCGAAAATATGCACAATGCTTACACCCACAAACATCATAGCTGCCTGCTTCTATCTCCTTTCCAAAATACACAAAAACAAGCCAGGAAGGGCAATCATTCTATCATTCATCTGCCACACAACTAATATATCCAAATACATTGATCATTATATACAGCCCCAACCTAAGGAAGTAAAATCCTACATCAGAGACACAACAGACCTACTAAACAGAATTAAGTATATACAAACAGTACCAGGAAATGAAACTCTATTAACCATAGATATTAGATCTCTTTATTTCAACATCAAACACAATGAAGGGCTAACTGCCCTTAAAGAAGCACTTACTAAAAGAACAAAACAAGATCCCCATCTCATAACAGAAGTAATCATAAAACTTATGGAACACATCCTCACATTGAATAGTTTTGATTTAAATGAAAGTCATTACCTACAAGGTACCATGGGCACTGTTGCAGTTCCATCATATGCTACGAACTTCATGGGCAAATCTGAGGAGACCCATATTTATCCTTTCATCAGTAATTACTGTATCTTCTACGCAAAATATATCAATGTTATCTTCCTCACATATACAGGCCAAGAGGAAAAACTTACTGAATACCTTATGGCTCTAAATACTGTACACAAGTCCATTAAGTCTGACCATGAAAAATCAACAACCTTTCTAGACACCTGTCTCTGCAGTGATAAAAATAGAAAATTACAAACAACACTACACACTAAAATCACCAACACCCACAACTATCTACACTTTAAGTCTTCCTACCCAAAACACCTCCAACAGGTCCTTCCCTATTCACAAGCACTTAGAAAGATATGTTTTGACAATGAAGAACTAACTAAACACTAGAAATCTCGAGCAAAAATTCACAATACATGGCTATAAACAACACTTAATCAGGGAACAACTAAATAAAGCAATTTCCACACTGAAAGAAAACGCTCTAAAGTATAAAATCCAAATGCATCTCTCTAGTAACCACTTTAAATACTACTCTACCTCCACCATCTTAAATAAACAAAAGTTGCTGAGAAATAGTACATCGCAAACCAAACTTAAAACTTTGTTTGAAGAACCTGTCCTTATATTATATCAAAGACCAAAGAAGCTTAAGGAAATCATAGCTGGTAACCACATTACAGATGATAAAGTAACACAAAATAGACCAAGAACAATAGGATTTTCCAAACCATTTAACAACAAAAGAGACCTATTTTGTAACATTAAACACACCAATTCATTCACTAGCTCTGTCACTAACACTACTTTCAAAATCGGTAAATCTAACTGTAGAAGTCATAACATAATTTACTTATTAGAATGCACTCTATGGTAGAAACATTAGATGGAAAAATTTGAATGACCCTTTCACTACAGAATTAATAATTATTGGAATCAGATTGTCATGAAAAATTATTACCTGTAGAACATGTGCACCTAGGAAAACATGATTTCAACAGCCATGCAAAATTCACTATTATTGAAAAAATAGAAATAGACAGAAAAGACAAAGTTAGGAAAATACTAGAAGAACATGAAGACAAATGGATTGTTCAATAGATTCAACAATAAATTAAATGGCACAGAGAGAATTAATACAATAACCCACAGATCACACCACCAACATTTCTCTTTCACATATTATAATCTGTGTAGAGTTGAATATACTCTATTGCTACTACATAGATGACATCACCCATGAAGGGCCCAAACTGGCTCCCTAACACAACCCTCAACCAAACAAGATAGACATGATTACAGAGGTGATGAGGCCTCCCACACATACTCACACATACATACATTACACACACTCCCCAAAAAATAATTAAAATAACATGCGTATAACATATACATCACCTTCCCAGTAACCAATAAAGCTGTCAAAATGAAAATGAAAGAGTAATTTTTATTTTTTTTTTATATGAATATTATTTAAGTATAGTTTTCCTCTTGTCTCTTTTATTCACACACGCATATATATATGTATATATATGAAGAAAAATATACGGAAAAAACAAACAAAAATCCTAATATGCAATTATGCTGTTTTAATGTTAATATAATGTCAACGTCGGATGTTTCGGTCTAATAGACCATCTTCAGGACATATTCATAAAACATAATTAACATTAGACTATATTCAATTCAACATGAAAAAGACGATGGACATAAGAGCAAGACTAATCCAAATAGTTAACTGAATTTTTTTATAAGATCAGCGTTCCATTTAAATATGATTACATCGTCGTCACGTGGGCGATGTTGTGCAAACGTATTCCAAAAATTTGAGTATTTTGAATGAAAAATGAAAAGAATTTTATTTTAATCTAAAACTTATATGTACGTTTGTCGAGCATTAATCTTGCTAGAAAAGGGGAAATATTAAAGAAGCCAGGTCTAGTATTCACATTTAGATTAAAATAAAATTTTAATATATTTATATATAATATATATATATATATAATATAATATAATATTATATATATATATTTATATATATATAATATAATATTATATATATTTATATATATATATAATATAATATTATATATATATATTTATATATATATATAATATAATATTATATATATATATATTTATATATAATATAATATTATATATATATATATTTATATATAATATAATATTATATATATATATATTTATATATATATATAATATAATATTATATATATATATATTTATATATATATATAATATAATATTATATATATATATTTATATATATATATAATATAATATTATATATATATATTTATATATATATATAATATAATATTATATATATATATATATATATTTATATATATATAATATAATATATATTTATATATATATATATATATATATATATATAATATTATATATATTATTATATATATATATATATTATATATATAATATTATATATATTATTATATATATATATATATATATATTATATATATAATATTATATATATTATTATATATATATATATATTATATATATAATATTATATATATTATTATATATATATATTATATATATAATATTATATATATTATTATATATATATATAATATTATATATATTATTATATATATATATATATTATATATATAATATTATATATATTATTATATATATATATATATTATATATATATATTATATTTATATATATATGTGTGTGTCTATATGTACATGATTGATTGATTTGTTTTTACACATTAGCAACCTTTTGCATGTTATTTGAAGCCTGGAAATATTTTTAGAGATAATGGTTTACTGATACTAATTAACCCATAGCTGGGAAAGAAGAGGTGGATTCATACCTTTCCCAAGTATTTGCATATAATTGAATATAATGAACCTTACTAGAGTTGGAACTTGGCTCTCCAATTTCCAATTCTAAGCTCTTATCGATTACACCAACTGCACACCCAAGCTTACAGCCCCTTGTATTTCTGAAGCAGTCACTCATTTATGTACTCACCATGTTTGTTGTTGCTTAACTTTTGTTATCATATGAGAACTGGTGTAAAAATGTGATATGACTGTCAGCAGTGTCTGTATGAGTGGGCATTTAATTATGCATTCTTTTATTTTCGTTCTTGGGCATTCTTTCTTTATTCTGTTACATAAGTTGTCCACCAGGTGGCGCCATCTGGCTTTATTGCTGTTGCACATTCAGCAAAATTCTTTGTTGGAGATCGTAGATTCTGAAATGACATACAGATTCCAGTTAATGCGTGGAGGTGACTGACAGGTGACCTCAGTTGCATGTAGGCAAAGAACATGCAATATAAATACTTGAAATAAACTACCCTTTGTATTGTATGTTGTATTGTTTGTATTGTTTGTATTGTATGTTGTTTTGTTCTATTGTATGTTGTGTGTATCTGTACATATACTTGTGTAGACATCTAAACAAATTAATCAATAATTTTGAAGACTAATGTTGAAAAAATTTCTTATTTGATACGAAAAATATTTTCACATACAATCTCTTTCCTTGTTAATATATTTAATTCAGCAATGAATATTAATCCTGCCAATCTAGAAATTCAGTTAGAACTCCCTATGTCATGCATAAAGTGTTGATTCATCCATATTCCCTTTATATTCCATTAGTAGAAAGGAAGTTCCATCTGGACAGCTCCTTCCCAAGAACTCCTACATTGTGGAACAGACTTCTTTGTGGATGCTTCTCTGAACTTCATATTAACCTCTTTAAGTATAGAACAAACCATTATCTTACATTATTATAAACTTACCACAGAAGACTCAGAAATCAATGCACTTCCTATACATTTTTGCCTTATTATTTATGCTCTTTTGCCATAGCAAATTTACTTAATTCCATAAAAAAGAACATTGATTTAGCATGATGATCCCTCTCAGAGGAGAAAATGTGTTACCTTATAAACTACACTTCTTACACCCTCCTCTTATGGAAGGTATGACTCCATCTCCTGCCCTCAGCTATGGTTTAGATAGTAGTTGTATTTGAAAAAAATCTTTATTATAATAAAAAAGTTGTTATTGCATTATTCAGCCTCAAAAAATAAAGAATTATTCGTATGATCAAAAATATGTCTCGGCTTAAATAACTCAGAAACGTTTGATTATTTATTTTTGATGATTTATCAATCAATTCCCTTCTTATAATCATACATCAGCCTGATTCAGCCTGATTCAATAACCCTCTACCTAAAGTGGCTCTTAGTTCTTTTATTGGGTAAACATTTAGTAAAAAATCCTGAACTACATAAAATTTCAAACATGCAATTTCATGGTCATGAACAGTGTTTCTCCCCCCCAAAAATACTTTTCAAAAGACCAATGTTGTATACCAGTTCTGTTGTCCCTTTTTACTGTTTTAGTTCATAACACTCCCACATACATACATACATATATATATATATATATATATATATATATATATATATATATATATATATATATATATGTATGTATTTATATTGGGGTGTGTGTGTGTGTGTGTGTGTTGTGTGTCGTGTGTGTGTGTGTGTGTGTGTGTGTGTGTGTGTGTGTGTGTGTGTGTGTGTGTGTGTGTGTGTGTGTGGTGTGTGTAGTGTGTGTGGTGTTGAAAGACGAAAGGGAATCACAATATTGATACATATTTTTTAATCCAATCTAAGCTGTCGGCTTACATAAGCCATTATCAAAGATGACAATTACATTTCAATATATTAAACAATACACGGACAAGAATGTGATGATAGTCAGTTTCTGTTTAAAAAATATCTATCAATATATATATATATATATATATATATATATAATATTATTGGTCTATATATATATATATATATATATATATATATATATATATATTGATAATATTATTGGTCTATATATATATATATATATATATATATATTGATAATATTATTGGTCTATATATATATATATATATATATTGATAATATTATTGGTCTATATATATATATATATTGATAATATTATTGGTCTATATATATATATATATATTGATAATATTATTGGTCTATATATATATATATATATAT
>OZ010596.1:99249142-99256642 GCA_963932145.1 Acanthosepion lycidas
TGGTTAAGCATCTCACATTGCATGGCCTTCTTTCAAACAAACAATATGGCTTTCGCTTCTCTAGGTTAACGGTTGGTGTGCTAATGATTAAGAGTCCAGTCCATCAAGACTTACATAAGACTGGTGGAGCTCAGGCTATTGCTTTGGAAACATCTCGAAGGCATTTGACAGGGTTTGACATACCAGTCTTCTTCAGAAGTTGAAAGGTTATGGCGTTTCCAGATAAACATTTGAACTGAATAAGAAAGATATGAATCCTCTTCTTCTTCTCCACACCAGCTATGGCTAAATAGCAAGACAGACTGGGTTCTATAACCTTGGATGGTAACTAGTCTACTGCAGAAAGAAATGGCAACTTACTCTTGGAAAAAAAATCTGCCTTGTCAGTCATGTATTGAAAGATACATGATTGCCTAAGTGTGTATCATGCATGGCACATAACTGACTGAGATGCATATGAGCAAAATTAAATAAATTTAAATATTAGGTTGGTGCAAAAATAATGACGTAATAATGTCATTTTTTGACGTATTTTCTAACGTCAAAAAACAACATTATTATGTCATTATTTTTGCACCAACCTAATAGATTAAATTTAATAGATAAATTTAATAAATAGATAATTATTTAATTAATATATAAATAATAGATAATAAATAAATAGATAAATATTTAATTAATATAATAAATATTTAATAAATAAATTTAAATAGATACATATGAACAGACATTGATAGATAGACATGAACATAGCTATATACATAGATATGAAGATTGATCTGATTTGACTTACATAGCTATGAAGATAGCTAAATATGATTTGACTGAGTTACATTAATGAGGGAGTTACATATATACAGACTTAGACATAATATACAGACAAAATATAGACTTGGATAGACAAAAACATTTTTGTCAAATATATTTTTGATGCTTATAATTTTTCCTACTAATATCATCAGTTTTGAAGCAGATCTTTATTTTTGCTTTGTTTACACATTTTTTTTCTAAAGGGTCCCTGTATGTTTCTCATGCACCAGCTGCTAGAATATTTTTGAAGACTTGGAAGAGTATATGTACCAGTGTTTTGGTGATTGTCAGTTAGAAGTTGAAGTCTATTAAATGGCAGAGCAAGTGAATTGACCAGGGAATAAGAAAGGTCAGGAAAGCTAGCCATTGCCACCTGACCATTGGGCATTGACATTATGTATAAACCAGTCATAGCCATCTGTTACATCTCAAGGCAAAGCCCTGAGTACTCAAAAGCAGATAGAATTTCATGACAGAGATGGGCAGAATTGCAATATCTTAAGTGTATGTACTTATATCAGCATTCAATAAACTAATATTTAATTTTATCTCGTACAAGACACAGAGACATTAAACCCACCCTCAAATTTTTTTGCGACCTGCTAAGTTGGTTGATTGATTTTGATTTGCAACATATCAATTGTGAGTTTGCCGTACTTTTTGAAATAGCAGCCTTATCTTAGAAAGAGTTGTTGGTTGATTTTGTTTTACAGCATATCAACCTCTAAGGGTGCTGAAATCTAAATATTTTGAACATGATTTTGTCTTCAACTACAGATAAAATATATTGTTGCTATAAACTTTATTATTGGTAATTCTACTATAAATATGTACCTTGGTAATGTTTTTATATATAAAAATGTGTTGCTGGTATTTTTTACTATAAAAATGTATTTGTATACTTTCATAGTGTTTTGTTTTTGTTTGGGGCTTACACTATTTGCCCATAACTGGGAGCCTTACAGGTGCTACCACTCGTTGTCAGGGAGCAACAGCAATTAAGAGGTTGTTCCATGCTCCTCAAAACATCCTAATCAAAGGCTTTTCTGCCAGATGTAGTTTATCCTCATACCTGGACTACCTGCTAAGTAATGACATTATAAATATGAATGCTGTCTATTTCTGAGATGAGGTAATATGTACAGTATTTACATTATTCGAACTATTGTCCTCATCTTTGTCGCCATATTTATCACAACGTTCCGGCCTTCTTCAGGTGGTTGGAATTTCGAACTGAACCCTTCATTTCAATCACTGGGGTGATCTAGTTCTAATTCCACGTTTCATGGATGTCAAAGTTATCTCCTGCTAATGTTCCCTCTGAAAGTTCTCCACTGCCTTAACCAGGTATTGAACTCACACTCTTTGGGTCTGTCACTGGATCTAACCAACACCTTTATCCACTGTGCCATATGTACTATAAATATATACCTTGGTAATGTTTTTATATATAAAAATGTGTTGCTGGTATTTTTTACTATAAAAATGTATTTGTATACTTTCATAGTGTTTTGTTTTTGTTTGGGGCTTACACTATTTAGCCATAACTGGGACCCTTACAGGTGCTACCACCTGTTGTCCTTGAGGACATCTGGGTATGAATTTCTGGGTATTATAAACCTAATGTTTTCAGCAACCATTTTTACCAGTGCTCATATTGCAATTTTGCTGTTATCATTTCATGTTTTTACCAGAGCTCATATTGCAACTTTGTTATCGTTGCTTTTCTCTGGCACTCCTTATTACTGGTTCCCATATTGTATTTATTTCTATGCTTGGTCAGCTCAGGAAATTTTTGTGGCCTAGCATATGTGCTGATTCCTTAAGTTTACGAATTTTCCAATGGTGTTCCCTGTCTATGATCTCAACATGATCCCACAGGGGACGGTGATCTCCCTTCTCTCTCCATATGTGGTCAGCCATGCCTGATTTTTCTACTTCCCCTCACGTTACAGCTTTCTGGTGTTCTTGAAGACTTACCCTGAGCAGGCGGCCTGTCTCTCCGTTATATTCCTTTCCCCAGTTAAGGCAGTGGAGAACTTTCAGAGGGAAAATTAGCAGGAGATAACTTTGACATCCATCAAACATGGCACGTGGAACTAGAACAGTCTACCCCAGTGATCAAAATAAAGGGTTCAGTTCGAAATTCCAACCACCTGAAGAAGGCCAGAACGTTGTGATAAATATGGCGACAAAGATGAGGACAATAGTTCGAATAATGTAAATACTGTAAATATGAATGCTTATAGTATAAATATTGACTATGCTTAGCTTAAATTGCCATGAGGACTCAACACTGAGCTATCTAGTTATAGCTAAACTGACCAGTTTATAATACTAGTAAACTAATCATCACCGACCGGTGTGTGTGTGTATATATATATATATATATATGTGTGTGTGTGTGTATATATATATATATATATATATATATATATATACATTATTTTTTATAGACAGAATTTATTTAAGTAAATGTATTAATTATATTTACCGGCCTGAATGTTTGAGAAACCTTATAGGAAATATGTGCTTCTCCGACAGTAATCGAACCTGTAACCCTTAATGGGAAACGTCATTTGAACAGTTTTTTGGGACATTAGACTTAAGTCTGCTATCTCAAAAACAAACCTAGTGTTGCTGACAAAACTAACCTGGCCATTTGTCTCAAAAATGACCTCCAATCGGTTGTGGACTGGAGCAGGAATTGTCTGGTTAACTTTAATGCCTCAAAAACAAAACTGCTCCCTATTACTCACCACAGAGAACCATCCCTGCCCCCCATTAGAATGTCTGATGCTCAACTCTACACGAGCACCTCTTTGTGACTGCTTGGTCTCACATTGACTGCTGACCTTAGATGGAGCAAATACATTGAGTCAATGTCTTCATTCACTGCAAGGAAAGTTGGTTCCCTGTGCTACACCATGAAATTTTTCTTCAAATCTACAATTTCCTTACAAATCAACCATTTGCCCTTGCATGGAGTATTGCTGCCATACATGGTCTGGAGACCCTTCTGCTTGTCTCAAGGGCCTTGATAAAATCCAGAGATGGATATGCAATGTAACTGGCCCTGATCTGATTACATTGCATTTTTTTTTTTAAATATACTTGATATTTAACAAATAAGTCAAATCTTTTCATGATAGGTATTTAACTAAATAAAAAAAGGTTTAGTGTTTAAGGTCTTATTCTTATGAATTCCTATGATTCATGTTACCCACATTTTCTTTATAGCTAAGTATATTATGAACAAATGTCAGATGTAATTAAGGATAGAATGATAAATATCAATGTATATGCCATTTTCTAATAAGAGGCATATTGCAATGATAAAATATTATAGTAAAGAATGATTTGGTAAAATAAAAATCACTGGAAAATGGCTGATGAGAATGTTCAGATAAGAAACTGAAAATTGCCAATCAATTTTTCTTATTTCTGTCTGCAGGAATGGCAGAAAGACTTAATGCCTGCCTTCTCCACAGCTGCTCAAAGCAAACATGAACAAATTTATTGATTTACTCAATGGTTATCCATTGATCTCTGGTCAAAGCAAACATTCTAAAGATGTCGATCAGTTGGCAGGCTCATGACCATAGACCCTAAAGGATTTTTCATGTCTGACTAAAAACATAAAATGTTGGTCCATACATGGCAGAAACTTGCTACTATGAAAGCCAAAATATTTCCCTCCTGCGTAAATTCCATATTTTATATGAAAAGTATTATGCATGCAAACCACAGGTGATTCACACTAAGAAAAAAAGATTTTGTAAAATACAAGTGCGGCATTGTACTATGGACTAGCACCTGGTTAGCTTTTAAATGCTCTTTCTTGAGTGACTACTTTGGCTTAAAGTAGATAAAGTAGTTTAATCAAATTATAAATACATCACTTGACATTTTCTGTCTTCCTGAATCTGTTCTTTTATTGTCCTGTCTCCTCACTAATGTCTTCTCATTTTCTTTCACTCTCACTAATCCATTGCATCTTAGTTGTATCATCAGCTTTCATGGGGGTGAAATGCTCAAAAGAAAGAAAAAAAAATTATATGAAAATGAAGTAAATTCAAAACTATAAGGACTGATTTCAAAGTAAGATCTCCAATCATGATACAAGTTTTAAACGAGATAGAACATCATCCTGGGTATGACGATAAACTACATCTGCATCCTGGGTAAGACTATAAACTACGTCCAACAGCAAGGCCTCTGATCAAGAGGTTTTGAGGAGCATGGAACCACCTCTTAATTGCTGGTGTTCCCAGGTCCACCCTGACCCGGGGTGGTAGCACCTATTAGGGTCCCAGCTATGGGCAAATAGTTTACACCCAAACTTGTGTAAAAATAGGTTTTAATACCAGAAATACTTTATAATAAAAAATTATTTCCAGCAATACTTTAAAAAAAAAATACCAGCAATACAAACAGGTATAGATTCTTTGAAAAAAAATATGACCAGAAAAAGATTTTTGAATAAAATCATACTACCAGCAATAAAAATTTTGTCAGCATTAAATAACCCATTGAGATGTTGATATGCCATAAAACCAAACCAAACCAAACCAGATAGAACAATGAAAACTTCAAGTATATTTATCAACATAGAAACCATATAGTTCTGTAATGGTTGATTAATAAGAAAATTCTCCAAATCCTATAAAACAAATTTCAGACCAGCTAGTATAATTTCAGCAATGTTATCATTTAGTACAACTAAAAAATGGAGTATTACTACCACAAATAAAATGTCATAAGCTTCTCACTGCTCATCATAATTTTTTTTAATCATATCACCCCCTGCAAGGCAGTAAAGCCACTAAGACGCAAAGGATTACTGAGTAAAAGAATAAGAAAAAATGAGAAACATTATTAAGGAACAAGAACAATAGAAGAGGAATCAAAAAAAAAAAAAGTAGATAAAGTGTGTATTCATCTTGTCTGGTTTTCGCATATCCACACATTGAGAGAGCCCCTGTCAACTGAGAAAAAACTGGTGTTATATAACTCTCCCAGTCCTAGACCTATGCTGACTATTGGCTAATACCTGCCTAGTATCGTTCATATGCAAATAGTCAGTGCCACCTACTCTAAGTAGAAGGTTTTCTCTCAACAGCCCATTGTGGAAGGGGATGCAACTCCTGTTGCTTACAGCACCACATACAACCAACTTGGAGTCTTTTCTCAGGCTGACCCAATTCTCTGTTACATAAATATTGACACTGCATTTAAATTTTTGAAGATCAAAGTTTGCAGGAAATTATGGAGCCAGAAGAGAGTTCCACAAGTGAGAAATGCAATGGAAGAAACTGCTAGCATAGAACTTACGGTTACATCTAACCAATTCAGCTGTGAATTGACGAGACCTTTCTGCCTTTATATTCATAAAGTCTAGGTACCATATTGAAGAGTTCTTCCAAACAGTTACCATGAAATTATTTATAGAAAAGGCACAAGGAAGCTACATTAGAAAAGTGACTGACACCAGGATGCCATGTCCAGACCCTATTTTTGTTACTTCTTTAATTCTGTTTATCTTTACGTCTTTTTCCAATTCCCTATTTTTGTTATTCTACATCTGCTCTTCGGTTACTATTGTGCATGTATGCTTATTCCTTTTCTTTATCAATTTCTGTTTTTATATTTCTGTTTTTCTCTTCTCCATTTCCATTTTATTTGCATTTTCTGTTTACATGTTTCCGTTTCTCTCTGCTATTTTCTATTTGCGTTTTCTTTTACTTGTGAATTGCCTTGAATTATATTTTTTATCATTTCACCCCAAGCAAGGTAGTAAAGCCACTGAGACACAAGGGATTACTGACTGAAAGAATAAGAAAAAGAGAAACATTATTAAAAAGTGAGAACAAGAAAAGAATTGTAATTAAGATGACAGGAGATAATGGTTGACAGTGAATTTTTTTTTTTTTTTCAAGATGCATGTTGAGGGGGCAGAATGCAGGGAGCCAATCTAGCACTGCACTTAAATTTATCAAGGTTAGGTACCATAGAGGAAAGTAGAACATGGTGGACTAGCAAGTTGGTAAAACAAGCTTGGTGATAATGTCTGAACATTTTAGTTGAAATGGCTTGATGTAACCGTAAGTCCTATGCTAACAGTTTCTTCTCTCAGTTGTTGAACTCTCTTCTTGCATCTAGCTTTCCAGTCCAGTTGGATCTTCAAAAAATTAAACGCAACATCATTCGTTATCTTCTGTCATCTTAATTTCTGTTCTTCTATTGTTCTCTTCTTAATAAAGTTTTTCTGATAAGGGAAACTTATACTAATAAGGAAAGGGGACTTGGAAAATTTGATATTCACAGGGCAGATTGAGGGCAAGAGGGACAAAGGAAAACAATGCATAATATACTGAGTGAGCTTGAGCAAATGGATGTCAGAACTGGGTTTAGGAGAGATAACAAAGACAAAGTTTATTAAGAGCTACAGGGGACAGGAAGTTGTGGAAAGCCATGATCGCCTACATCTTGAGGGGACATGAGACATAAAGAAGATATCCTTTCACAGTAAGTCACCTCCTGCATCTTAGTGGCTTCGTTGTTTTGCTCGGGGTAAAAATGATTATAAAACAAAACGGTAATCTATGGATAAGGCAAAACCACTGTCCACACATAATTGGTGACATTTGTATGGTATGCCCCTAAATCTGAAAATTCAATAGGAAAAGC
>OZ010596.1:99264142-99294142 GCA_963932145.1 Acanthosepion lycidas
TTACTTAAATATTTGTTTCTATAAAAAGAACGTATGAACTAAAAAATGTCTTAAATATATATATTAGGTTGGTGCAAAAATAATGACGTAATAATGTCGTTTTTTGACGTTAAAAAATACGTCAAACGATAATATATAATGTTGCGGAGTAGCTAGCCCCCCTTCAGCACTCTACAAGATAACCTGGCTCATAGCCTTAAATAGTCTACCTTTAAGGACTTCAACAGTTGATTAATAAGTTAATACTAAGCTTTTCGATACTTGGACTGATCTTACTTGTTAACTGTTTTGTAACTTATTGTCCTGCGTTTTTTGTATTTCTCTGTTAGCACCAGATACTGTTGCTGAATAAATATATTAAGCACTTATCCTTCTCTGTGTATCATTAACCTCAACGATACAACAGATAATAATATTATTTGATAATCCATATGGATAATTCCAAAGAGGATATAAATCCAAAGAGAGCTCAATGTAAGAACAGAGCAAATGATAATTATGAAAGGAGACACTTTAGAACCCATGATAATATTGTATTTCAGTTTTGCAAAATAAAATATTACCATGGGTTTCTAAAGTCTCTGCTTACATAATATATATATATATATATATATATATATATATATATATATATATATTATACCTTACATTGAATGCAGATTTTCAAGTCCTGGTATCTTTATTTTGGGGTAACACCATTTAAAAAATTGTGTCAACATGAAACTCAGAGTTGTACAATCAATGCAAGGTATTATGTATATTTCTTAACATATATTAAATATTTCTGTTATTTTACATTGAGAACTGTTTTTTTTCTTACACCATAGGGTATTTATATGTATTTGTATACAATTGCTTGCTCATATATCTCCCTATATTTACCCATTTGGTTATATATATATATATATATATATATATATATATATGTCATCCACTAGACATCTGATTGCTTCAAGCCAGAATCAAAACCCTACCGATTTGGTACCAGTCAAAGATCTCACCCCTAGGCTGTTGTCACACGGCAGAGAAAAAGAGAAATTTTAACATTTTCTATGCAGAATATGCCAGTAATCAGTAATCAAAAAACGACATTATTACGTCATTATTTTTGCACCAACCTAACATCATGTTTCAAAAAACGAAGCTAAAAACTTCAAATTTAATTATATAATTAAATTAAATTAAATTAAAAGCGTTAGTTCTGTTTCATCTTCAAGTGAATTTTGGAATTTACATTGTGCACTGTTTTGTAAAAATAAAAAAATATCAATAAGAACACTGGATTATATATCTTACTGTTCTTTCTTTATATATATATATATATATATATAAATGATCATGTTTTAAAAATGCTAACCAGGGTATTTCTTGAAAATAATGCTCTTAAGGCAAATAAAAGTACTTTTTTATAGTGAATAATATGATTCTTTTGGACCATCTAGCATGTTCAATCAACCTGAACTCCATTAAAAATGTTTTTTGTGGGGTGTGGAGATGGCAAGGAATGTCTATAGAAATGGACATCAATTCCAAACAGTGCATGATCTTTCATGAAGCACTTTGTATAATATTCTAGCCAGCCTTCTGCAGACACTTATATTGACCATTTCCAAGGAAATTTTTGAAGCTATTCACAATGCAACTCATTACTGTGGGCATTTCCTAATCTGTTTAGGACTTCTTTTTCACATAGCCTGAAACTTTTCAACAGTTTGTATTTAGCCTAATTTCCCAGTATTCAAGTTTTCCCGATTAAATGCTAAAAAAAAGTTTTAATTTTTCCTTTTTTTTATTTTCATTTTTCAAAACACTATTCAAAAAAATCTAACAATGCTAAATGTATATTTTTTCTTTATTTTGATTGGCCTTAAGATTTTGGCCAGTAATGTAAATATTGCTGCATTATCAAATGTAGAACAAAGCATAAAACAATCAATAATGCTTCAAAAAAAATTTTTATTAATGTTTTATGCAGTATTTCCACGCCTTCAAACATAAATAAAGATTTATGCTTCTTACCTCCAGCAGCATCATCTGCACCTACTGTTCTCTTGGGCAGCATCATGAATAAATATGCTGCTATATGTTAGAAATGAATAAATCCATGTGACCAAAACACTCTGCTACTGTGGAAAGTTGTAAATATGACACTGTGCTAGTAACCACTCAACAAAATAATGGCAGCTGATTTAAAAAAAAAAAAAAAAAAAAAAGTACCTATGGGAGTTACCAGTCCAAAGAGTTCTAGATTAAAACAATCAGACTATAATTTCAGTCCACTTATATTGAAATGAATACTGGACAATTTCCTTGCAGATAAAAAGTACACTTAATGCAACATTCAGAAATTAAATTTCTGTCTATATTTCTGAGATGAGGTATTGTATCTATTTACACTATTGACATTGTTCAGACTGTTGTCATTTATTGAAACATCCACAACGTTTCGGCCATTGTATGCTCTGGTCTTCTTCAGGTGATATACATTAGAATTTCAAACTGAACCCTTTATTTAGTCCACTAGGATAGATTCTAGTTTCATGCCTTTTCCAGATATCTTCATTTCAGTTCATTCCATTTAGTAATTGAACTCTCCAAGTTTTATTCACCTCTGCTGTGACCAGGGATTGAAATCACAATTATTTGAGTCAAGTCACTAGATTACATCAACCAACACTTTTATCTACTGGACCATGGGGACAAAATTTGAAGTGGATATCTGAGAAGTATTTTAACAGTGGTGCAAAAATCTAGGCACATTGGAATAGCAAAAAATGCCTTCCAAAAGCTATTAATTAATTAATTAATTAATTAATTAATTAAGAAGTATTAAGAAACAGGAACAGAGAACAAGAATGCGGAACTGCTATGTAATATCACCCACCCCCATACCTATATAGCAGTGAATGCTTGACAATTTCTTCACAGCTGAAGAGGAAACTTGAGTCAACAGAGATGTGGTTCTATAGAAGACTGCTGAGAATACGCTGGTTGGAAGATATGATCAAGCAAGTTTTAAGGAAAATGAGAACAAATGGATACGTACTTAAAATGTGAAAGTGATTTGAAGAATGTGATACTCTTTGAGAATTTGACACTCACAGACCATATTGAAGACAAAAGGAACAGAGGAAATGGTGAGTTACCTATTAAACAAGCTTGCGTAAATGGATGGCAGACTAGTGACTGGAAAATCTAATAAAAAGGCATTCATTGTTAAGAGCTACAAAGGGTAGAAAGTTGTGGAGAGCCATGATTGTTCAGATTAGCAGTTGTAAGTACTTTCCTTAACCTTTTCAACTGCACAAACAAAGTAGGTGAATATATTAGTCTCAACAAATTGTCATGTTGTAACTGAATCCTATCGTTTGTTCACAGGCATAGATTTGACATCTTTTGCATAATTTCATTTCAAGCTCTTTTTAGAATGCAGTTTTTGGCTTTTTTTTACCTTGCACACCTGGGAATTCTCACACAAAAACAAATATGGCACCAACTGACGCAATCAACGTTCATCAAACCAAAGTAATGAAATCAACTTTTTTCTTTCGCTGTTAAAAAAAGAAATTAGGAAAAGATGAAAGAAACGTTGATTTGAATATTTTTCCTTTTGTTTAATTATTGAAAACAAGAAGGTATGCCATACAATTGCATGACTGTCTGGTCTTAGTTTCCTTTGTGGTGCAATTTCACTGCAGCTTTTCTTAACAAGTTAAATTATAAAATAATTTCACCTACAAAAAATAAAAAAAAGAATATGATCAGATTCAAATAACAAAAATTCATCTTGGAAATATTTACAAAATCTATCTCTCTCTTAAAACAGTTTTTCAGGTAAACGGGTTTCTCAAGCCCAGTAGCTGTTATTGCTCTTTCCAGTATTGATGGGGGTTTCCTTCCTAACCTTTTATTTGAAGTACTGTGGAAGATCAGCATCTTCATTATGTTGTTATTACATTTTAGTTGTTGCTGCTGTTGATCATCCTCAAGGGATGTGGATTCTGTTATTTGGTACAATTCTTTGTTTGTGAATCTGTAGTGTCAGTCCACAATTTTCAAAGAAGGACGATCTTTGCCAAGACCCTCAAGTTTTACTTATTCTTTTAACCATTGATCTTACAAATCACTTGTATACAGTTTAGAGATCTCTGAATGAGTTTGGTGCCATGCATTATATCCATATTGAAATTTCAAGACGAAAATATGACTTGCGTTTTCAGGTTCATGTTTTGCTTTTGGAGCAATTTGCAGTGTTGCATGTATAATTATACACTGGTGAAAATAATTTAACGCAATGGTTAAAATTTTATTCATTTCAGAATATGTTTCTAATAAAACAATAGAAATTAGCTTTATTTTGTACACTTTATACGGAATTTATTTCTCTTTTCAATGATGTAAAATTTCTATATTTTTCTACAATTTGAAAAATTTTAATGCTGGATTAATTTAAATTATCCAAATTTTCCAGCAAAATAAGTTTAAGACTGCATGGGTATTATTATATTTAAAGCAAAAAGTTATAGTAAAAATGAGCAAAAAAACAACAAAATATTTATCAATATTTAATGCCATAACCTTTATTAATTACAGCTTCACATCGCCTAGGCATCGAGCTTGATAAGTGAGCACAAAAATCATTTGGAATGCTCTGCCATATTTGCTTAATATAATCATATAATTGGGCTAAATTTGTCATTTTTTTTTTCGCGTGAAATCTTTTAGAAATATAATTCCATAAATTTTCAATTGGATTAAGATCCAGACTCTGCAGTGTCATCTCAATGACATCCATATTATGGTGATCAAAAAAATTGCATTAAGTTTTTTGGTTTTGTGAATGGGGCTACATATAGCCTACACTGTTGAGTTTTCCATCAACTTTAACAATTGGACCAATACCAAAGCTACTGAACGCACCAAACACCATTACACCACTGCTTCCTGACTCATAGTCTTTTTAACATATTTAGCATGGAATTCCTTGGTTGGTTGGTGCCTAACAAAGGTTTTTTCATCCGATCCAAAGATGCAAAAGCATGACTCATCACTTCAAAGAACTCTACACTAGTCGTCAGCCATCCATTGAATGTGACTTTTCCCAAAATTCAGCTACTTAAGTCAATTCCTCTCCAAAACAATTGGCTTTTTTCTAGCAATGCACTCAAATAATCCAAATTCTCTTAGAGAGTTTTGAATAGTTTGCAGCATAAAACTAACACCAGTTTTACTAGATAATTGGCTGCAAATGTTCATGGCTATCAGCATTTGGTTGGCTTTGGAAAGCCTAAGAATTCATCTATCCAATTGCACTGTTGATTTTCCTCTGGCTCCCAATCTTTGCCTATCCTTATATTGTTCATTATCTGGGTAAAGCTTCCAAGTCTGAACACAAGCCATTTTACTGCACTTTAATTGCTTGCTTATGTTCATAAAGGAAATGTTTTGTTGATGAAATAACACTATTTTTGATTTAGTCACTCGGCTAAGACTACGATGCTTTCCCATAGTGACTTAATTGTATAACAATGCTCAGTTATTACATTATATAATGAATTAATCACCAGCCATGTGACCAACCATTTAGCAAATAATGTGCATAATACCCAGGCAGTTTAAACTTATTTTGCCAGAAAATTTAGATAATTTAATCCAGCATTAAAATTTTTCAAGTAGAAAAATATACAATTTTTACCTCATTCAAAAGAGAAATAAATTCCGTATAAAGCGCACACAATAAAACTAATTTCTATTGTTTTATTAGAAACATATTCTGAAATGAATAAAACTTTAACCATTGGTTTAAATTTATTTTTGCCTGTGAAAATAGTTTCATTTTCTAATGTACTAGCATCATATGGTCAGTTTTTTTAACCATAGTCTATTTCTGCATACATGTGTAATTAAACAGTGTGTATTGCAGTGTGCTTTAAAAAAAGAAAAAAAAAACAGGGCATCTACTCAAACATGGAGTATCCACTAAAAAATAACATTTGAAATACTAAAAAAAATGTTGGATTAAAAATAAATCCATAATTCTGTAGAAATAGCATTACTTACATTTTGGACATGAAATCAAGCAGATGTGGGCTTCTGAGAAAATCTGAATGAGAGTTTGTGCATTCCTTAAAAGGATAAATAGAACATTACTGGACTGTGATGTGCTCTGAAAACAAGTGGTCTAAAGCATGTCAGATCAGGTAGTTGTTTCTCCTACAAATGGGGATGAAGGTTCAAACCCTGCCAGAGAGCACATTTTCTCTATTAGCTTTTCTCAAGTGCACTGGTTAGTAGACACTGATATTCACAAAGTATTTTTAGTCTCAATTTCATAACTTCTGTTTTATTTTTAACAATCCAGACAAATTTGAAAGAAAGCAGGAACAATTTCAAAAAGGAAATAAAACTGAAATAATGTCTCGAGTATCTATTGGGTTAGAAGAAAAGTAATGTTTTTCAATAGGTCACACTTGAAAACATGATTTAGTTTCACATGTGACTAAGAATCAGATACTAAATTTAGACAAGTACTGTTCCCAGTTAAACCAATTAAAGGCAGCAAACAATGAAAACAATTGTAGGGAAGTTATAACTCTAGGTAAATAATTAAAAATTCCTTAACATCTATACATAAAAAAAATACTTATAGGAAATGAGGAACAGTAAGACGTGGGAAGAACAAAGCAAGTATTTATTATCTGGATGACAATGGTTGTTATGGGGTTTTAGAGAAATGAGAGACAGTAATACTAAGTAAATTGTATATAGACTTTCTTGTATGTTTTTTTTTTTTATATATGTAATGTGTGTAGTGAGTGACCAGATAATTTAGTTGGGAAAAAAACAAGTCTGGAGTTTTCTTACCTCAAATTTTAGTTCTAACTATTACAAAGGGATAAATATTATCATTCTGGCCTGAAAAGAAAAGGAGCCAAAATTTTAGTCAGCTCTCATCTTGATTGTTTGTCTGATAATGTGTGTGTATGTTACATGTTTGTATGCAGTAGAAAAGAGAGAGATTGATTATCATTGGTTTAGAAAGGGTGAATTATATTAATGGTAATTGTAACTGTTATCATTATTTTATTATAATTATTTGTGACAGTATAATTAATTTTTATTTATTTTAAATGGACACAACAATATCCAAAATTGGCCAATCAAAATGGTGTCATCTTTCATGAAGACAATATGAGACTTTAAATTTCATTGCACTACTGCCATATCTGGTCTAGTGCTCCTGCTGTACATCTCAAGATTCTTGACAAAATCCAAAGAAGGATCAGTAATTTAAACAATCCTGACAGGCATCTTGACTTCAGTTACTTTCTCACTGATGTGATTTGGCTTCCATCTGTCTTTTCTACAAATATTTTCACTACAACTACTCTTATGCACTTTTTCCCTAGTGTCCTAACTACATGAATTTAAGTGTGCTACTAGATTGGCAACTAGGTCCCACTGTTTTACTGTTGAAATAGCTAGATGCAACGGCCACTTCTTCTCTTCTTTTCTCACTTAGGGGGAACCCCTTCCTATTTCTTGCTTCCCTGATAATTACGACATTTAAAACTTTAAATGCAATATCATTTGCCATCTTCTATCTTCTTGAACCCTGTTTCTTTTTTGTCCTGTCTTAAATCATCCTCATTTTCAGTCTCTTTTACTTTCATTCCCTGTAATCCCATGTATTTTAGGGACATTACTGCCTTGCTTGGAGGAAAATGATTACAAAAAAAAAATCAAAAAAATCAAGCAGAAATTGATTCGGCTCTCAGCTGGGATGTCCTACAACATCTGCAATACACATTTGATTTTTCACCTTAAGATTTCCAGTTATTTTGAGCCAAACAAAATTCTCTTATGAAATGAACTTTGCTTCTTTGGAAACCTGTTAAAACTACTTGTTATATAGGAATAAAGTGTCGCTGCTGATACTAGAGGTTGAACACAGATCACCAGTGAGCAAACACAGGCGATCCCATTTTGAATAAGTAGATCATGTGATGGTAAAGGAAATGTATATATGGGAATTAGCATGGAATCTAACTGATCATTATTTCTACACTATCCTCTATTATTATACGGATCACTATTCCTACACTATCCTCTATTACTATACAGATCGCTATTCTCTATATTATTCACTATACTATTTCTCTATATTGATCACTATATGGATTACTATTCAGATCATTATTCAGTGGTTACTTTTCAAGTGAGTATTATCAAGCAAGTACTATTAGTGTTATTCAAACGAATCTGATACCAGTATTGGCATTACTAGAGTTGTATCTGTGATTACAAAGTCTCTACTACAACGAGCATTATAGAAGTGACAACAAGTATTCGTTGACATTACAAAAGTGGCAATGCGTGTTCGTTGACATCACAAAGCTACTGATACCGGTTCCTCATTCAGAAAGATGTCTCAAGTTCATGCAAGACGGAATCCTGACGCGACCTTAAAGATGGCAGAAGCTAGTGGAACAAAATGGTCCATATGTTGTTGAATAAATCATTTAATTAAAAAATGCTATGAACTTTTGTTTCAACTCAGTATAAAGCAAACCATGAATAAAAATGATCACATTTACTGATCTTTTTTTTTTTTTTATACCAAGCTGGTCATTGACATGTCTGGGGCAATTTTAAATGAATTGGCTACAAGCAGTAATAATGTTACTAGGAAATGTTAAATGCAAGTCAGTGTTGTTGACCAGCTTTGGTTCAATAGTGTTTTGTATTTTCGTTCAAAGATAGCAATCAGTGCCGTGGAAAACTAATATCATGTCTACTCATTACAGTCACAAAGCAAGATAATTGATAATCAATTATTTACTAATCAGTACTGTACACTTCCAGTTGTGTACCTACTACAGCTATGAACTAATCACATGCAAATTCTGTTGCTATCTCTCTCTCTCTCTCGCACACAAATAAATGCACACAGGCATGCACATATGTGTTGTGGAGTGGTTTCACAGTCGAGGCTTGTATTTGTACTGTCGGTCCTAAAATAGGGTCGACGTACAAAATGTTAGGAACTTGATATAATAGGTATAACGCAGAGTAATCTAGTTGTGGTCGCTGATACTTTAGTATTTGACTAACTGTCGTCCGACATCAACTGACTGACTGACCAACTCACTCACTGCCTCGTTACTCTTACTACTCCTACTTATTATAGGTGGGAGAGTCTATTAACTATAGAATAGGGGTGTTCCACTATAACAATATGCAACTTCTGTACAGAGAAAGGCTAAAAGTGTTATCATACATAATATATTTATAATAAAATTCCGAATAGTGTAGTTGAGCACTTTGTATGAACTTTGCAAAAAAGAAAAAAGGGATAGAGATGAAAATTTTTTTTAAAAATACTGAAGCAACAAGAAAAACCTAGAAAAATATTGATGGGTTGCCTTCCTAATCTTTTGTTTCAAGTAGTGTGGAATGTCAACATCTTGACTATGTCATTATTTTCTCTTTAAGTTACATATGCTGTTTATTTTAGTACTTGCTGCTGTTCTCAAAAAAAGTTCTCAATTTGGTATCTATGCTGATGATACAAGCATTTACTCCTGTTCAAGTTCGATAAGGTGAGATTGGCAGTTGAGTTACAATGTCACATACAGTCTGTTGTTAACTGGGGCAAGAAATGGCTTCTTAATTTTAACACCTCCAAAACGAAACTTCTCTCTATCAATCCCCTGAAAGACCAAATCCTGCTTCCCGCCAACATGGCTGTTGCTAACCTCTATGAGAGTGATTTACTGTGCCTTCTTGGTCTAACATTTTTAGCTCATATGAAGTAGAAATTGAATCCATTGCTAGGTCTACTGATGAGAAATTTGGCTCATTGTGTCATGCTAGACAATTTTTCTCTCCAGAATCTATCTTGCATTTTTAATTACACCATTCTTTCATGCTTTGAATATTCTTGCCATATATGGTCCTGTGTTCCTGCTATATATTTAGAGGTTCTTGATAAAATCCAAAGAAGAGTCAGCAATATTATTGGTCTTGAGCTGGCATCTTGGCTTCAGCCATTTCCCCACTGCCATAATGTAGATTCCCAGAACCTGTTCTATAAATACTTTCAGGGTAATTCTTCAGATAGACTCTTCACTATGGTAGCTAGACATTATGAATTTAAGCACAGTACTATATTGGTGGAAAGGTTTCACCAATTTGCAGTTGAATTGGTTAGATGTAACCGTAAGTTCTATGCTAATAGTTTCTTCTCCAGTACTTCTCACTTGTGGAACTCTTTTCTGGCTCCATGCTTTCAAGTCAACTTTGATAATCAAAAATTTAAATGCAATGTCAATCACTATCTTCTTTCTTTTTATGTGCTATATCCTTTCACAACATAAGTGATCATGGCTCTCCACCTCCCTTTATCTCTTGCAGCTCTCAGCAAGCTCCTTCCCTCTGCTTCATCCACCTGCTCAAGCTCGTTAGGTATGTCATGCACTGCTTTCCCTTGTCTCTCTTCCCCTCTGTTTGACCTGTGAGCATCAGATTCTCCAGGCCCTCTTTCCTCATTATGTGTCCCAGAAACTTCAGCTATTTCTGATGTTATCTTGATTACTCTTCAGTTCTCCTTGCTCCCTAATGTTTCTCTTTTTTTTCTTTTCCACACTCAGTATAGAATATTGATTAACTTGCAAGTGGTCTGACACTTCAAGTCAGGGAACAGAACTGAGTGATTTAATGGAGAGATATATGGGTGAATTGAGTCCACTCATGCAAATGTGTTGGGCAGGTCCATTCTAGTAAAGTGGACTAACCCACTTGCTGTATTAGGTACTCTCCTATAAATGAGGTAGATTAGCTGGCCTGCCTTTACAAGGAGACACAGGGATGTGTCGTTTTGGTTAAAGGAACATTGTTTGTATGTTTGGGTCAGTGATTGCGGCTAGCTAAGTTTAAAGTTAAGACAGAAGATGACCATCCTTGCCCCCTTTCCCCATTTTTTGGCCTTGTGCCACATTTGTACATTTAGTACAATAAATAATTACAAGGAGACACAGGGAGGCAGCCATGTTAGAAGGTAAGTTATTTGACTTCTACACACAGTAACCACTTGTCTCTTAGTGAATTTATTACCTTGCATATCATGATACAATTTTAAATACAAATGTGTGACCTTTGAAGGAAATAAAATGAAACTAATTTTTCCCAATATTCAGAAAAACTTAAGAAAATTATAAGTAATTTGCATATGCTTTAAAAGATAATAATAATGCAGAACTGAAAAAACAAGCAGCAGACTTCAAATTGCCACTGAGGCTCTCTATCTCCATTTTTGCTCTAATACCTTCACAAAAGGCAGGGATCCACTGCTCCCTGCATTCTGTCCTCTCAACACGCATCTTGAAAAAATGCTTCAACTCTGACATTATATGTTGTGTGAGAGAAAATTTAGTGAAACCATTCTCTCATAGCAGCCATTACTTGCCCACACAGTAGTAGTAAAAAGACTCTTACTCCCATCATCAGCCTTGAAAATAGCTAATAAAATATATATCAACAGACAGGTAAAGGTCAAAAGTATTTCTAATAGAAAGGTGTTTTTGTGAGAAAATCAAACATTTTGGCAAACAACAGTAAAATTGGAATATTGTCTTCCTTTCTATCTGAAATTATGTAGACTGAATAGAATCTTGATATGAACTTTCTTGTTCTGTATGCCGTGTCCCTTCAGAACGTTGGTGATTATAGCTCTCCACAACGTCCTATTCTTTGCAGTTCACTGGTGAATTTTTCCTCAACAGATTGTCAGGTCACAATACATAATTTAATTGATCACTACAAACAACTACCTTTATCTAAGTTGACACCCACTTCCAATCCATCTCTCTTGTCGTCTACATTCTGCACTCTCTTTCTAATTTTCTGTCTATAAAACATATTTCTTTGTTTCTCTATCGGATGCTCAACACAGTCAGGGTTCAATAGGATTTTTGATTACAAGAACATCATTTATTTTTATTTTATTACAAAATGGTTATAATTATTGTTAAAGAAATATTTTAATTTCAAAGTTTCAGTTGCAGTTCCGAGGTGAATTTGTCCTCAACATAATGTTAAGTCATGATACAAGATTTAATATATCACTACAAACAACTGCCTTTATCTAAGACAACACACCTCAAAACCCTTTTTGTCTTGCACTTGTTTTTGTTTCTGTGTTTCTTTTTCTCTTTCTCAGTATCTGTGATACCAAACGTGGCACACACCATGCATAGGTACAAGTTTATTAATATATAGATTATCAATACTATAAAACTAGCTTTTGCTTAAGATGTTTAAACTGTGTCAACAAGTATCTGTCTATATTTTTGAGATGAGGTATTATGTACACTATTTACATTATTCAGACTATTGTCCTCATCTTTGTCACCTCAAGGATACATGTGGATAAAGACATTGATTAGATCCAGTGACAGGACCCAAACAGTGTGAGTTCAATAGCCGGTGAAGGCAGTGGAGAGGGGAATTAACATGAGATAACTGACATCCATTAAACATGTCACGTGAAACTAGAACAGTCTACCCCGGTGAGCGAAATAAAGGGTTCAGTTCGACATTCCAACCACCTAAAGAAGGCCAGAGCATACAACGGCCAAAACGTTGTTATAAATATGGTGAAAAAGATGAGAACAATAGTCCGAATAATGTAAAATACTGTGTCAACAAGGATTGAAATTTTAGCGATTTTTAGGTATTATTTTAAATTAGGCACCAAAGCCACTGATACCACTCGCAGAATACATGAAGTGGAAGGAATTATTAACCAAGATTTGCTTAAGTGTTTGCCCTTGACATAAAGTTCAGAAAGTGGACATGTACTGGGTGTCAGTTATGATGCTTTAAAATACAAGATCAAGAAGAAATTGACCATCAACACTTGAACTCTTTCAGAAGAGCTTGGATTATTGAAAGAAACTACATATAGAGAAAAATATTTGTAGTTTAATTTTCAGTCTGATATCAATGCTAAATTAGATTTGGCACTCAGGATTGGAGAAACTAAAATCAAACAGGTGCAGCAATTTAGATTAATAGAAGACAGAAAGTGTAACAGAAATACAAAGATTCATTGGAGTAGTGAAAGATGCCTTCTAAAAGCTGAGCAATATATTAAAAATAGAAAAATATTGTCAGAAACAAAGAAAATGGTACTAAACTGCTATGTAAAATCAGTCCTACTGAATTCTGTATAATCTCCTCACAGATGAAAAAGAGACTTGAAGCAACAAATGTGGTTCTACAGAAGGATACTGAGAATGCCATGGACTAAACATGTGAGCAATGATGAAGTTGTAGAGACAATGACAACAAAAAAGACACTTATGCTTAACATCAGGAAGAGTCAACTGAAATTTCTGGGACACATAATGAAGAAAGAGGGCCGAGAAAATTTGATACTCACAGGACAGATTAAACGTAAGAGGGCCAAAGGAAAACAATGCACAGTCTAAATGGTGAGCTTGTTTAAATCAATGGCAGAGCAGGGTTTGGAAGATATGGCTAAAAGACATTTATAAGCAGAGGAATTTGTGGAAAGCCATGATCGCCAATGTCCTGAAGGAACATGGCGCATAGAAGAAGAATTCTTTCAAAGAAGCCAGGTGTAGATTTGAAGTGAGAGATAACACTAAGTGCAAATCCACATGATCAGCCCCAGCAGTTCCATGATATACATTTCAGATATAGGGAAAAACATGACACCAGATCAAGTGACAGTAGAGGCAGTCTCTTTCAGATGTTGCAACCAAGGTCTACATCCAGATTAGGGCCTGGAGCCTCTATTTAGACTGGAAAGACTCGGCAGCTCCTGCCCGTATATGGCAGCAGTATTCCATTTTAGGCTTGATTTAGCTCTTTTAAATGCAAAAAGAAGCATGTCAAAAAATTGAACAGTGAGAGCAGTAACAAAAGCAAAAAGCTTCAGTGATTACAGTTGAGTATGAGAAGCAGCAGCCCTCATCAGCAGCCAGGATAGGTTTAAGTCTCCCTGTTTGCCACAGAGAATTATCCTACAGAACACTAACCTAGTGGCATTGGTATATGAATTTGGTGACATAGTAATTGTCTAATTGAACCCAATCGAAACCAGTTGAGCAATAACTGAGCAGTACTAAAAATAATAACTAGACAAGACATCCCTAGGCATGGGCAGAGGAACAACAACAGTCTACCCCCATAATTTGAAATTCCCTGCCCTTGTCTCATCCCAGAAATTTAGACAAAAATAAAAAAATTTGAACTATATATATATTTTAGAGATCATATAGAGACACATATATTATATAAAAAGATTACTTAATGTTAATATCGATTTTTTGTTGTTATTTTCACTGACTTCAAAAGGTTCAAATCAATCAAACACCCCACACAAGGGGAAACACTGTTAAATAAGCTGCAATGACCAATCAAAATACAAGTATATGAGAATTCAAAAAACTTGACAACTTTAGTTATAATAATTATTTAATGCTGTAATGTTAGGGTTAGACTAAAATAGAATTCATTCTAACAAATAAATATTAAATTATACTATAAAATTTAAAATGACCAATTTTAAATTTAATCTATATTAATTTTAAAATTATAAAATTATTTAAAGAAGAAACTGAGGAAAAATACATATGTTTTTCTATTTATTTTGTTTTTATTGAAATTAAGTTGGAATAAACATTAAGATCTAATGCTGCTCTGAACTCCGTTACAACTTAGATACATCTGAAGTGAAGACATGGACAAGGGAGGATGAAATCTTGCAAAAGACAATACATACACAATCAGATTATAATACGCAAACATGCAGACGTATTTAGATATATAAACACACAAAAAAGCGACAAGACAGGAAATATGTCCACAACCCTTAAAAAAAAAAAAGACAACATACACACACAATGAAAGGCACACACAAGTGACCACATATATATATATATATATATACACTTTAGTATGCTCTCCTTTTCAAACAATTCTTTCATTTTTGTTTCTTCTTCAAACAATTCTTTTTGAAGTAATCAAACTATTGTAGTGTTTCATACCAGCCAGTGATTTACTTCCACGTTCCTTACATTGCATTGGAATTTTGTAGTCCTTTTTGATGCCTCGTAAGAATTTAGATTCTACCTCAGCCCACTCATCCAATTTCTTACTTCTTTGTTAGTCTTCTTTTATGCATCGAAACCAGAAAACTGTTCAGCCATTTTCTACTCACTGTCTCCCCAGATTCCTGCATACAATCCATTCCTTCAAATCTATAAAAGAAAAAACAAAAACAACACTTTTAGTCCTGTGCATTCATTTTTCTGTGATTAAAGCTGTGAAGATGCTATTCTCCCAATATATATTTTTTACTAACTTTTATTAAATACAAGGCTCAAGAGAGATTCAAGGTAGAGTTTTACTACAAATATGTTAATGCTGATTTTGGTTTCATGAAAAGAAATATATAGTCTGATAAATAAATAGTAAGAAAGTATAATGCCAAATGCTCAGGAACTATTTTAGTGAACTGTTGAGGTAAAAGCAAATGAAAGAAATTCCAAGAAAATACATTTTCTCAAAATTTTTAATTACTGTTACTCATTATGTGATTATTTGAATTTTCTTGTTCGCAGACATTTTTATAAATTTTAGTAATAAAAATGTTTTTCCATGTTTATTTCTTTATAAAATGGTAAAATTTAATTATTTATTTATGTGGCGAGAGTAAATGATAGAAATGCTCGGAAATGCATTTTTTCGAAATTTTTAATTACAGTTATCCATTGTGTTTATTTAAAATTTCTTGTTCTATAATTTACAGATATTTTTTATAAATTAATGAACAAAAAAAAATTTTTTTTCATAGTTATTACTTTATGATATGGTAAATAACAAATATTTCATTGTAGTTGGTCCACATATTTTTATATATGTATGTTTATTATATGTAAATATAAAATTGATCTTGTAAATAATGTTTAACCTGATGAGGAGGCACGGTGGAGTAATAGATAGCAGCTCAGATTGCAGAATTGGAGAGCCGAGTTCAAATTCCAGTCAGATCCATTACATTCACTTACGTGCTAATACCCTTTGGAAAGGTACGAATCCTCTTCTCCTCCCCCCATCTATGGTTAAATAGCAGGACAGACTGGGTTCTATAGCCTTGTATGGCAACTGATCTACCACAGAAAGAAATGGCAATCTACTGTGGGAAAAAATCTGCCTCATCAGTCATGTATCAAGATACATGATCGTTTAAGCATGTACCACGCATAGCAAATAACTGACTGAGTCTGATGAAGTCCTAAAAAATGAAACATGTCACACAAAAACTTTCTCCACATGGTCATAGATTTTCCTAATCTTTAAAAAAAAAATAATCTCATAAAATAAATAGTTTCTGTCTGAATTTCTGGGATGAGGAATTATCATTATTTACATTATTTATATTCAGGCTATTGTCTTCATCTTTGTTGTTTTTACCACAACGTTTTGGCCACTGTGCACTCTGGCCTTCCTCAGGTATATATCAATCTGGGTAACCTACAGGGAATTCTGAACTGAACCTTTTATTTAATCTACAGGGGCAGACTGTTCACATTCCACTGCCCATGTCTTGGGATATCTTCTAATTCTTATTTTTATTTAGTACTGTTCAGTTATTGCCCATCCGTTTCCACAGAGTGCAAGGACACTGTTTGACCAAGATTTTAATTCTTGTGTTGTCAACTCTCAAGAAAAAAGATTAATGTATAATTCCAGTTTTATTAAAATTCTAGAAATAGCTTTTTAATACAATAAAATTTTCTGAGGGTGGATACAGTAATAGCAGTGTCAACAGAAAAACTGTTCTTTTGCCACACCCTTTTCTGTAGGTCACAATCATGAGTCTCGTAATGAATTGTAGAGGCACTACATATACTGCAGCTATGTGTCTTTGGAAAGATGGCCTGATGGATCCCAACCCTCTCCAGGCTTGTTTGAATTCAGTTTTCTTTCTCCTAGGCTAGTTGCCACCCAAGGCTATAGAACTCAGTCTCTCCTGCTATTTACTCATAGCCAGGGGAAGAGAAGAGTTGGATACATACCTTTTCACAATGGTATTAGCATATAAGTGAATGTAATGAACTCGACTGGAATTCAAACTCAGCTCTCTGATTCCTCAATTTGAGCCGCAATTCATTACTCAACTATGCCTCTGCTGTAGGTATAAATGTTAAACTTTGTCGATACCATTTTGTACAATTCTGTTTTATCTAGAGCTTCTTATTTAAAAAAAAAAATATTATCTCCAAGCATTCCAACAGTTTCTGCAAAAGTTTTTTCCAAAATTAAAAAAAAAATTGATGCACACAATGTTATATTTTTTTTTATGTGATGTCATAAAAGATGGCAGATATAAATACATAAATGCTCGTAAGCACCTGTAAAGGAAGCCTACTGCGTATAAATCAGTCAGTTGAGAACTACAGTATGTGGCATGTTTAGAATAAGGTTAAATCAGGAAATCTACTAGTGCAATATACAACCTGTAGAAAGCATTTGCAATTCTAAGTAGTCATAGTACCTACTTAGTCTATTATTCTAATTTTGGTACAACCACAGACTTTTCCTTGGGTTTGGAGCCTTGTCTCTTTTGTTGATTATGACTATAAACGACCTACTTTTCGTCATTAGTACTGACCCTTTCTGTTGCATGATGAGTAGACATTTTGCCTGTCTCTTAGTTTACTGTACACTTTATATACAAATAGGCAGAATCCTATCTGCCAATCCACTACACCACCCTGAACTGAAGAAAGTTTAATACATTTGGTTATTCTCAAACTTCTTCTAAACTTCTTTCCTCCTCTCTCCTTTGACGTTTATGTCATGTTCTTTTTAAAAGAGATCTTAGTCTCATTTCATCTTCTTCCGTGTCTGAGTCGTATACCTTCATCCATACCTTCAATCAAGTATAATTGAACCAATTCATCCTGAATAGTTAAATCTTTAGTTCCAAGTTTCTCAAATTCACAAACTGCTAGCTTCTCTTAATATCTGAAAATATTGCAGAATTGATTCTTCTTTCCATTATATGGACAGAAATTTGGTTCTTTCTGCTATGACAAGTTTCTTTTTAGGTTATAAATTTCTTTTTATAATTTTTGAAATTTTGCCAAAAAAAAAAATTCCTCAATAATTTGGGTATGCCATAACAGAAATTTTCATTATATCTTCACAATCCACCAAAGCTAGAAAAAGGTCAGTTATTGAATTTTCACGCTCTCTTTCTTGGTTGCCTTTCAATTTTTTAGCCCTAGCCTAGGCTGCAAAACACCAGATCCAAGTCTCAACAAATTCTCATTCATCCAAACAACTTAAACATCCTACTGGCAATGCCATATTGTTATATCATGTTCTACAACACATGATCAGTATTCAACTTCTTGCGTATCTCTTAGCTTACTATCCACTTTATATCTCTTCTACTTAACATATGCAAATAAGTAGAGTCTTATTTACTAATCCACTACACTTTCCATAAATGGTTTCGTAACATGGCTCGTACTTAATGACAAACAGATATTGACTCTAATTAAGAATCAGTCGCATCATCTGGAAGATATTGGCCAAGTTTTTACACTTTATCAAATTTATATAGGTCTTAGAACTTAGCCTTAGAGATTCCAAAAGACTCTCCTAACACATAGTTTTGTCTTTTTTCTTTCAGTCGAACTGATGATGCCAAAAAGAACATCTGCTTTTCTCCAGCAAAACGTGTCTTTGGTTAAAAGTTTTACACGTTGTCTTATAATCTTAAAATATATAGATATAAAAGTGAACATAGAAGTCAACACTTAGAGGCGACAGTCTCTGTTTCATGCTATATGCAATTGCATATAGCATGAAACAGACTGTAGCCTCTATGTGTTGACTTCTATGTTCACTTTTATATCTACACACGCTCTATCTCTGATATTGAGCACTTTATCCCATAAATATACCACACCTTAAGACTATATTTCTTATATATATATATATATATATATATATATATATTGAACAATAAAAAATATTAAAAAATTAAAATCTTCAGACACACTGGGTAATAGATTAATTTTCTTTCGATTTTATTATTATTATTATTCCATTTAGATTCCGCAACTAGTTTCAGCCAACATGCCCATATATATATATATATATATATATATATATATATTACAATGAATCATTCATACAAAAAGTAGATTAGTAAAGTTAATGATATAAAATGGCGAAATCCTTTTGCAAACAAAATTTTAAACATGCATTAACCTACGAATCACTCGATGAATGTTATGATCCTTGTTTTTAAAAATTATAAACTGTATAAGATCTTTTTTTTATATGCAAGTACTTTCAACTGTACATTCAGCATGGGAATTATTTTATATCATTAACTTTACTAATCTACTTTTTGTATGAATGATTCATTGTAATATAAATTGAACTGCACCCCATATTTGATATATGTATGTATATGTATTTGAATACTTGCTCATGCATTTACCTATATTTGTCCATTTGATATATAAATATAGCTGGCCACTCATATTCGAGGATATCCACCTATTAGGGTGTCTAGCCAATCCCTGTTGCAAACGCTCACTCAGACATATTTGTGTTTGTTCCACATCCACAGTGTCCACCTGCGGTTTATACTGCAACTATGCTGAGCAGACCTTAGTTACAGTTTCTGGGAGAGCAAGTGTTATCTACCATGATCAACAATTTGAACAAAGCCAGTATGCTCAAGGCCTAAGCCATGACGACTTATGGCTTCGTGCTAGTACAGCTATTGATGGACCCCCAAGAGTTCTGTCTACCCAATTTCACTCACAAGGCTTGGGTCAACCTGCGGTATGTTTCTTAGGCACTTTCCAAAGTTACCACACACTGGGATCAATCTCGATCCAGTCTGATAACATCAGGAAGTCTCCTTCCTCACAATTCAACTATGGTGAGATTTGAACCAAAGTCTCATGGTTAGAAAGCAAACGTTCAAACCACTCAGCCACATGAGAGGTCTCTGATACATCCCCGGATGTCCCCTTTAAATTTATATATATATATATATATATATACACACTTTTTTCCTTTTTTTATATACATAGCTTGTGGGGCCCAAATTCTCTTTCTTTTTTCCGTTATATTCTTTCACAACAGATTTCAGAAGCAACTTTTACTTTATATTATAATTAATTTTCCTTTGTTAACATTTAACATTATACTGGAGTGACTTAGAATCATTTAGCATCACTCCATCACATAACAGGTCTTTTATTTTGGTTTGAACCAAAGTCTCTTTTATTGAATAATAACTATAAAGGACTCGCTATTCCTTCGATGATGACACTGATCTTTCTAGAAATGGCTCAGTTGTTTGTCTTGTTAATGCTGATTAATCAAGTTAAGAAGTGGTTACATTATGTGGAACCCATTGGCCAGGTTTTGACACTTCATCAAGTTTATGAAAATAGGATATTGTTGTTTAGTTTCTACTGAACTATTGTGCCATTTGTGGTACTGTCCACTTTGAATTTACTTCAATTAACGTTAGAGAGAATTTGATTGTTGATTGAAATCGATCTTTCAGAACAAGTGGAATCTTTAAGTGTAAATCCATTTGCAGTCTCTTCAGAATTTATTTCTGTCAGCAGTCAGTATCTCAAATGTGTCTCATCTAAACTCATTTATATGGTAACAGTAATGTTATTATTAGCCCTTTCCCTATAAGGAAACATTTGGCATTCACTGACCTAGCAGCCAATACTTCAGTTGAATTTTTTAGTAAAATAGATTTCTCAATTCCAGTTGCTGTTATACCTTTTTTCAGTATTGATGGGAGTTTCCTTACTAAGCTTTTGTTTGAAATAGTGTGGAATATCAACATCTTAATCATGTCTTTACTTTCTCTTCAAGTTGTATTTGCTATCCATTTTAGTTGTTGCTGCTGTTGGTAGTCCTCAAGTGATATGGTTTCTGTTATTTGGTACAGTTCTTTGTGATTCTGTAGCGCCAGTCCACAATGTTCAAAGAAGGGTGATCGTTGCCAAGACCCTCAGGCTTTGAAAGTCTCGATCTGATGAGGCTATTTAAGAACATGGCTTGAGTTTTGATATTTTTGCTTTGGTTTTGTAGCCATTTTAGCTATTAGATGAAACTACCTCTGGTACAGCCAATTCTATGTTCAATTTTTTTTTCTCCTATACTTAACCTTTACCACACTGCAGGCGACAATAGTCACTGTAGAATTCTCTCCCTTTGATACTCTAGCAGCTACTATCATCGATGTTTGACTAATTTTATAGATGTGACTGGCAACCATCAATATAACTGTTAGTCTTTCTGGAGTTGAATTATTTTGTCTATTTATAAACAAGGAAATAGTAACTTTGTTTGTCAATGAGAAAAATGAATGAGAAAGGTTTGGTTTGGTTGGGTTTATTTTGTTTTATGGCATATCAATCTTAATGGGTTATTTAATGGCGACAATATTTTTAGGATAGATTCGTATGAATAGAATATGTATTCTTTGGTTTAGATTGATTTGGTTTATTTTGTTTTATGCCATATCAACCCCAATGGGTTATTTAATGCTGACAAAAAAAATTTATTGCTGGTAATATTTTGTTTTGTCAAAAATCTGTTTCTGGTAATATATTTCCTTCAAAATTGTATTGCTGATAATAATTTTTTTTCAAAAAGTATTGCTGGTAATAGTTAACTATTTGCCCTAACAGGTGCTACCATGCCAGGTCAGGGTGAACCTGGGAACACCAGCAATTAAGAGGGGGCTCCACACTCCTCAAAATCCCCTGATCAGAGGCCTTGCTGTTGAAGGTAGTTTATCGTCTTACCCTTGACGTGGATGTAGTTTAACGTCTTATACAGGATGAACGAGGAAGGTAAAAGAAAGAGCAAGAAAATACTTATGACTTCTTATATGTAAACATGAGGAAACACATCACTTTTTTTATGAAATGTAAACCTTGTTAGTGATTTTGCTTCTTATCGCCCCCCCCCCACAAGAACTCCCCAAGGAGTAATAAAAGTTAAATTTTTGTTGAATAATTTATGTATTTTTTAATGCATTTGTTTTTTTCACGTATTTTATTTCGAATTTCAATTATTTTGTTTTCACTGTCAAAGCATGTATGCAAAATGTAATTCATTACATCAAAATATTACTCATTCAGTCTTTTATTAGTGTACAAAAATTAACGTATATGTGTAAGATACAAAGAAAGATTAAATTAGATTTTCATGTTTTTGTACCTTCAAAAAAAGCAGGGGGAAACAATTCTATTAGTTTGGTGCAAAAATAATGACGTAATAATGTCGTTTTTTGACGTTAAAAAATACGTCAAAAAACGACATTATTACGTCATTATTTTTGCACCAACCTAATAGAAAGAAATTAGTGTGGTAAAGGTTAATTTGTTGTAGCTGATCCATACACTGAGGGGTCTGAAGTGTTTCCTATTTACTATATCCAGATCCTAAATCTTTATGATGGATTCAAGGTTGGTACCAGCAATGCTTTCATTCCAATTCCAGATCATAGTTTCTGTCTTGGAAAGTTTGGTTATATCACTTCAACATTTATGCAACTTAACAATAACTATATATAAAAAGAAGAAAAGATCAGTAAAATAAGTAATATGCCTACAACATTTGTTTTAATCATTTCACCCCAAGCAAGGCAATAAAGCCACTAAGATGTATAGATGTAGAGAACTATTGTTACATATTGTCATTTCAACTGTAAAATGATGAAATTTATAAAATCAGTGTCAGGATTTTCTTTCTAACCTTCTATAAATATATTTTAGTTATTTTTGTGTTTTTTTTTTTCATTTTTCTTTTTTTTTTTTTGTAGGATTTGCATGTAGCATAATGGTTAGCACCTCAGAGCAAGAAATCAACAATTCAAATTCTGGTTGAATTCATTGTATTCACTTTCATGCAAATACTCTTGGAGAAAGGCATGAATCCATCTCTTCATCCCCATCTAAGCTATGGCTTAATTAAAAGGGCTGACCAGACTCAGTGGCCATGGTTGGAAATCAGCACAGGAGAGGGACAACTGTATGTAGCCCTGGCAAAGCACATACAGCTATGGAAAAGATTATGAAGTTTGCAATTAAAACCAGTGTTGGCATTTGGACTTTATGATCTTGACTCTGATCAAGAAGGTAAGTAGGCAAGCAGGTTATTTATTTTTAATTCATACATTTTCGACTGCATTCACAGTTTCCCATATTTTCAAATGTTTAGTGTTACTTCCACAGAGACCAAAGTAACTTCTTTTTCTTTGATCATAAGTCTGTTCAAAGGAATTACTTTGGTTTAATCAGGATTCAAATTCTTCTATTACAGATGGTCCTGGAGCTATGCTCACCAATTTGTATATACAATAATTCTTGCTTTAATTCCTGACCACTGATAATTGCTTTTTGCTTGCTTTAAATATATTTCTATAGTGAATTTTTTCCGAAAGAATTTCTATAAAAAAACCATCAATAATGCATGTACATTATACATATTATAACGTTAATTTATCAGTAATACTTTGCTTTAATTCTTGACCAATGACAATCCATTTTGGTTTGATTTTCAAAACATTTCTATAACAAAATAATTATTTACATTATTTGGACTATTGTCCTCATCTTTTCCACCATATTCATCGAAATGCTTCGGCCTTTCAGTATCTGTCTATATTTCTGAGATGAGGTATTATGTACACTATTTACATTATTCGGACTATTGTCCTTATCTTTGTCGCCATATTTATTACGTTTCGGCTTTTGTACGCTCTGGCCTTCTTCAGGTGGTTGGAATGTTGAACTGAAAACTTTATTTCCCTCATTGGGGTGGACTGTTCTAGTTCCACGAGCCATGTTTAATGGATGTCAGTTATCAGTTATCTCTTGTTAATTCCCCTCTCCAGGTTTTCCACTGCCTTAACCAGGTATTGAACTCACACTCTTTGAGTTCTGTCACTGGATCTAACTAATGTTTTTATCATTGATTTATGAATAAGTAAAGGGTTCAGTTCAAGATTACAATCACCTGAAGAAGGCCAGAGCGTACAACAGCCGAAATGTTGTAATAAATATGGCAACAAAGATTCGGACAATAGTCCGAATAATGTAAATAGTGTACATAATACCTCATCTCAGAAATATAGAGACACAAAATAATTATCTATATTTCTGAGATGAGGTATTGTAATATTTACACTATTTACATTTTAAACCTCATCTAAGGTTTATAAGTTCCCAGAATTCATAAACTGAAAATTCATTCATTGGATAAAGGTGTTGGTCGAAGCAATCAACTTGAACCAAAGAGTTGTGAGTTCAATACCTGGACACAGCAGAACAAAAACTTGGAGAGATAAGCTACTAAATGGAAATAACTGAAACTAATATATCCAGAAAAGACATGGCATGTGGAACTAGAACAGTGGACAAAATAAAGTGTTTGGTTCAAAATTCCAACATATATCAACCTGAAGAAGGCCGGAGTGTACAATGGAAGAAACATGGTGAATATGACAATAAAGATGAGGACAACAGTCTGAACAATATAAATTACATAATAATTAGTAATACATTTTATGTCATTCATATTATAGCTGTTCTGAGTATAATGCTTAACTTAACACCTCAACATCGATAATCACTTTTGCTTGTTTTAAATGCATTTATATATTGAAATCATTGTAAATTTCTGTAATAAAATCATCAATAATACATTTTCCTTGTCCATATTATAGCCTTAATATATCAGTAATGCTCTTTAATTCATGACAAATGACAATCCATTTTTCTTGATTTTTAATGTATTTCTCTAATAAAACAATAATGCATTTACATTATAGATATAACAGCCCTGTTTTGACTTTTAGACATTTTTTGATTACTGACAATGGCTTTCTTCATGATTTTCTATGCTTTCTTTAATAAAGTCATTAGTAATCCATCTCATTATGCATTACATATAGTTATTTACTATATGATAGCTCAGTTTTGCTCACTTAGAATAATCTTGCACAGTAACCTGAGTGGCTCTTGAGCCTTATATCAAGTGAAATAACAGTAAAAATAAATTAATTATTCATTGATAGATGACACCCTTCATTTCTTATCAAACATAGAGTATTATCTACTCAGTCTCTAAGTCTAACCTTGGTAGAATCAGAAGCTTTTCCTTGGGTTGGAACCCTTGTCTCTTTTGTTGAATGTAAATATAAAGGTCCCACTTTTCATCATTGGTGATAATTCTTCTCAGAATTGGTTTGGTAACAAAGCTTGTACTTCAGTGTAAACATATATTGACTTTTTAATTAAGGACTGACCACATCATATGGAACCTATTGGCCAAGTTTTGGTGCATTATCAAATTTGTAAAGGTGGAATATGATTGTTGTATTGACTGTAGTATTGCTCTTCCTAAAGAAAAAATGGCAGAATACATGTAAAAAAAAACAAAAAAAAAACATAAATCAACATTTCTTCACATGAACAGAGTACCTATATCCTCTGCTGGGGATTAAAGTGTTGATCTAAGTCCTTCAAGGAGTGGGAAGAAGAGTAAGAAGACATTGTTAAGAGCTACAAAGATGTTGTAGAGAGCCGTGATCTCTGATATCCTGAAGGGACATAGCACATAGATGAAGAAGCAATAGTTGGTTTAGATACTTGAAAAGCTAATAAATCAAATAAATATTATTTTAGCACTTCTACTGCCATTGACATACATCTTTACAAAACATACATTACCTACTGTTGACATATGTATACATTTTAATACATGCTTATACATCTTTATAAATCTTACATTGTCTGCTGTTGACATATTTATACATTTTTAATACATACTTATATGTCTTTATAAATCTTGCATTACCTGCTGTTGACATACATATACATATATATATATATTTTTTTTAATACATGGTTATATGTCTTTATAACGCTTACATTGTCTGCTGTTGACATATATATATACATTTTTAATACATGCTTATGTCTTTATAAATATTACATTACCTTTGTTTGACATATATATACATTTTTAATACATGCTTATGTCTTTATAAAGCTTACATTGTCTGTGTTGACATATATATATTTTAATACATGCTTATATGTCTTTATAAAGCTTACATTGTCTGCTGTTGACATATATATATACATTTTTAATACATGCTTATACATCTTTAGAAATCTTACATTATCTGTTGTTGACACACACACAAACACACACACATATATATATATATATATATATATATATATATATATACATTTTTAATACATGCTTATATGTATTTAGTAATCTTACACTGCATGATGTTGACATACATATTTTTTTCAAGATATACTTGTGTGCATTCATGAAATTTACATTGCCTGCTATTGATGGATTTATATATATATATATATATATATATATATATATATATATATATATATAGTGATATTTTTACTCCAGCATAAGACATAGACATATACCCCTACACACAAGCGACTAATCTGCCACTGGGTGACATGCCATTATCATTTACCACTGATGGCTCACTGTTGGTGCTCTGCTAGAGGTCCACCAGTGGCTGCCACCAGAGGACTGCTGGTATTGCCACTGGCAACCTGCCAGCAGGTCACTAGCGGCTTGCATGTAGGGACTGTAAAATACAACCTGTTTTCTGATATATTTTTATTATATTGCATCTACTACAGAGTATCTGATCAAATCCCTGTGGCTTTTCATTCCTGTTTGGCTTCTAGATATTATGATTTTAAGCATAGTAAGCAGAGAGGTATCATCATTTTTGCAATTAAAATGGCAAGAGATATAACCGTAAGTTCTATGTTAATAGTTTCTTCTCTAGCATTTCTCATTTGTGAAACTCTATTCTGGCTTCTTGCTTTCCAGTCAACTTTGATCTTCAGAAATTTAAATCCAATATCAACCATTATCTTCTGTCTTCTTTATTCCTGCTATTTTATTGTTCCTCTCTCCTTAATAATGTTTTTCTTTTTCTCATATTCTTTCACACTTGCTTGGAGTGAAATGATAAAAAAATGGTGGCACTTATAAGAAATCACTCTTAATATTTTTATAGTCATTTATTTCCATTAGATAGCAATTTCTTATTTTAACCTAAAATGGGCCAGCACAGCCAGGCTATAATTCTATAACAATGCAGTTTGTTTTTTTTTCAATTATGAGAATAACCATTATCCTAGAGAAAAAATGTTTCTTCTATTTTTCATGCTAGATACTTTTTGTCTGATTATATAATGCATTATTTCAAGCTAATCTTTATGTCCATTGTTCTGGCTATTTTGAAGAAACCGTAATGTATCAAACACTTACCATATCTTTCCAGGGACAATAACTTCTGTTAATTCTTTGTCCGGTTATTGTCTAAATATTTTCTGTCTCTCTTTTTTATTATTATTTAAAATCCATTTTTCATTACAAATGATATTATGCAACAACAGATTTCATACGATTAAACGCAGACACAGAATTACAAAATAAAAACTCGGAAACACAATATCTGATGTTAAAAGTGGGAAGGCTAAATAATATATTAAGTTTTAAAGATTCCTGAAAAGAATACTGAAATCCAAAGGTACACTGGGATAGTGAATAAAAGTTAAGATTGTAGTGATTAAAGGGAGCATCCTCTTGGGTGTTGGTTCCACATAGCAGCTGTTCTTGGGGAAAAGGCTGCTCGATTGGAACTTACATCTCGCCAATTGAGTAAGAAAAGAATGAGGGTGGTTGATTACAATGTCTGTGACATGGCATGTCTTAGCTCTGAAGATTAACTGGTGGAACTAAGGAATGTAGTTCGTCTGAACACTTTCCGTAGAAATAGTGATAGATCAGCAAGAGGCTTACAACATTTCGTATGTGGGGAAAGAGGTTGCAGGCAGGAAAACAATTTATCACCCACAAGGACAATAACAATTAACACAAGACATGAACAGGTTAAGATTGTAGTGATCAGGAAAGCATCCCCTTGGAGTCGTCTCCACCAAGCAGCAGTTCAAGTGCCATAGGAATATCAACTGTCTCTTTCCCATTCTATGTATAGATGTTCTTGTTTCCATTTTCCATTAAACATTGTTATTGCTCACATGTTCAGTCAGTGGAATTCTCAGCTGAAGAATATGATGAAATTAAGATCACCCTCCCTGCCAAAAAAAAAAAAAAATGTATCTTTTTCCTCTTACCCAGTCAGACATTTCGGTGCATAACTAAAAAAAGTCCTCTACGCATTCTCCACCTTCCCTAAATGGTAAATGCACACAGACATACACATAGACACGAATGAATGAAAAGAAAATTGCTTGACGTAAGCAATCTATTTTTAGCATCACAGCTGACAATTAAGACAGCTTTGGGATAAAAAAAAAAAAAACAAAAAAAAAACAACGCTAGAATCCTTTGTTTGCTCGTATCAATGATGAAGAATTGTAAGCTTCTCAGCATTCAGATGCTTTCCAGCAATGTCACCCTCAGGTTGTCAAGTCAGGTATTAAGCATTTAAGGAGACAAGTGAATTCATTATGAAAGAAGAGATAACTTCTTTTTCTTTTCATTTCTTTTTTTTTACCAAAAATACATTATCAATAATTTATTTTGAATCAGGAGTTTGCAGACATTATAGCGTTAGGGTTATTAGCGCTTAGGTTATAAAACTAAACTTAAATTGATCAAGATGATCAATAAAAACGTTATCATATTTGATGCTGTAAAAGGTTTTTGTTCCCTCCCTGGAAATCTCTCTCAGGTTTTATAACTGAAATTGAGTTAACTGGGAGGGACACTTTATATGCCATACAGTAGATCTCTTTTGTGCAAAAATCAGGCATATATATATATGTTATTGAATATACATAATATACAACATCGATAGAATAACTTGGAGTCTCATGCAGTTTATGCAATCTTCAGGTCCAGAGATATTCTGACATAAACTTCATGAAACTCATGCCATCAACATTGGATATTATGTATATTTACTAATATAAACTTATAGCTCTGTTTCATAACATTGAGCACTGTAGTTATAACACCTGAGTAAGAAATATATTTATACGTGTATGCAAGTATTTGTGCATGTATGTAGATTTTTTATCCTACTCATTCTGGCTTGAAGCAATTGCATGTCTAGCCACACTGATGAGCCGTGATAATGTGGATGATTATATATATATATATATATATATATATATATATGAAGAAATATACTCTTAAGGTGTGCTATATTTATGGATAAAGTGCTCAATATCAGAGATAGAGTGTGTATAAATATAAAAGTGAGTATTGAAGTCAACACATAGAGGCGACCAGCTGTTTCATGCTAGACACAATCGTCGTGGCCACATGGCATGATGATTGCATCCAGCATGAAACAACCTGTTGCCTCTAAGTGTTGACTTCAATGTTCACTTACATATATATATATATATATATATATATATATATATATATATATATTTAAAGAGTTTTTATATATATATATATATATATATATATATATATTTAAAGAGTTTTTATATATATATATATATATTTAAAGAGTTTTTATATATATATAAATATATATATATATATATATATATATATATATTTAAAGATTTTTTATATATATATTTAAAGAGTTTTTATATATATATATATATATATTTAAAGAGTTTATATATATATATATATATATATATATATTTAAAGAGTTTATATATATATATATTTAAAGAGTTTATATATATATATATTTAAAGAGTTTATATATATATATATTTAAAGAGTTTATATATATATATATTTAAAGAGTTTATATATATATATTTAAAGAGTTTATATATATATATATATATATATTTAAAGAGTTTATATATATATATATATATATATTTAAAG
>OZ010596.1:99299142-99321642 GCA_963932145.1 Acanthosepion lycidas
TACATCCGCGTCCAGGGTAAGACGATAAACTATGTCCAAAAGCAAGGCCTCTGATTAGGAGGTTTTGAGGAGCTTGGAACCACCTCTTAATTGATGGTGTTCCCAGATCCACCCTGACCCTGGGTGGTAGAACCTGTTAGGGTCCCAGCTATGGGCAAATAGTTAACCCCGAAACTGAAGTAAAAAGTATTATAAAAGTGTAAAAAATAGGTTTTAATACCAGAAATACTTTTTAAAAAATTATAAGAAATAATTTTTTGAAGAAAAAAAATGTTACCAGCAATATATTTTTGAAAAAAATATTACCAGCTATACATTTCTGAGGGAAAAAATATTACCAGGAATAGATTTTTGACAAAACAAAATATTACCAGGAAAAAAAGTTGTCAGCATTAAATGACTCATTGAGGTGTTGATATGCCGTAAAACAAACAAACCAATCCAAACCCAGCAAAGTTTTGAAGAAATTTGGCATGTATATATATATATATATATATATATATATATAATTATTTGAAAATTATAACATAAATATTTTATAAAATCACTACAAAAATAGCCATTTCATTTCAACACTTCTGGTGTCTTATCAAGTGATGGTGTTGAATGTAGAATAAAGGGTTTTAAAAGGTTCAAATCAATCAAACATCTCTCGCTAGGGGAAACGCTGTTACATAAGCTGGAATGACCAATCAAAATACAAGTATATGAGAATTCAAAAAACTTGACAACAAACTAGCGAGGGGTGTTTGATTGATTTTAACCTTTTAAAACCCTTTATTCTACATTCAACATCCTCACTTGATAAGACACCAGAAGTGTTGAAATGAAATGGCTATTTTTGTAGTGATTTTATAACCTATTTATGTTATAAATTTTGAATAAATAATTATATATATGATAAAAATATAATTTTAAGGTATGCTATATTTATGATTTAAAGTGCTCGATATCAAGGGTAGAGAGTATGTAAACATAAATGTGGACATTGAGGTCAACACCCAGTGTTTAAGCATGAAACAGGCTGCCACCTTCAATGCCTACTTATATATTTTTATATATATAGTTATAAGATATATTTATATATGTTATTATATATTATTATTATTATGTATTTATATATATTTATATTATATATATTTACATATATATAATAGGATACAGAACAAATAAGAAATGTTTATCAATCTAACATGCTTCACACTGAATTGAAATTACGCCTTTATCTAACCAATGCCTTTATCCACTGTGACATGTGTCCCTGAGGCGTTGGTTAAATCCAGTGACAGGACCCAAAGAGTTGTGAGTTCAATACCTGGTTAAGGCAGTGGAGAACTTGGAGAGGGGAATTAACAGGAGATAACTGATTAACTGACATCCATTAGACATGGCACATGGAACTAGAACAGTCTACCCCAGTGAGTGAAATAAACGGTTCAGTTCGACATTCCAACCACCTGAAGAAGGCCGGAGTATACAACAGCCAAAACGTTGTAATAAATATGGCAACAAAGATGAGGACAATAGTCCGAATAATGTAAATAGTGTACATAATACCTCATCTCAGAAATATAGACAGATACTGAAAGGCTGAAACATTGTGATAAATATGGCAAGAAAGATGAGGTAAAGAGTCCGAATAATGTAAATAGGGTACATAATACCTCATCTCAGAAATATAGACAAATACTGAAAGGCCGAAACTTTGTAATAAAGATGGCGACAAAGATGAGGACAATAGTCCGAATAATTTAAATAGTGTAGATAATACCTCATCTCAGAAATATAGACAGATACTGAAAGGCCGAAATGTTGTAATAAATATGACAACAAAGATGAGGACAATTGTCCAAATAATGTAAATAGTGTACATAATACTTCATCTCAGAAATATAGACAGTTAAGATTTTAATGGTCAAGAAAGCATTCTCTTGGCAGTTTGTTTCACACAGTAGTTGTTTGTGGGAATCAGCTTTTCAAGTGGAATATATTTCGTGTTAATGTGATACAAAATGAATGGAGGTAGTTTGCCTAAGCGTACATGGCATGACAGATCTTAGCTGTGATGATGAGTGTTGGTAGAACAAAAGAATGTAGTTCATTTGAATATTTTCCATGGATCTAGCAATAAAGCAGCAAGAGACTTGCAACTTATAAATTTTGGGAAGGGAGTTGCAAAGTGGAAAACAATTCATCACTCATAAGGCTTTTGAACTGGGAAAAGAAGACTTGGTAGCTCCAGAACAGATAGGGCAGCAGTACTTTATTTTCAGCCTGATCTTGTCAAGGTTGAGCATAGCAGGAGCAGTCAGATACTTACTGCAGTGGTAGAAAGAACTGACTATATTTCCAGCCTCTATAGTGATGGATTGTATATATTGCTCACATCTTCGATTGTTATGAATGTCTTTTTCTCTTTTTTTTTTTTTTTTTTTTTACTAAACTTATAACTAGACTTAAGAGCCACTCAAGGTAGAGGGTTACTGAATGAGGTTGTTTTATGGACATAAGAGTAGAAAGTAATTAGTGGAGATTATGAGGATATGTAACATAGATGTCAGTTGACACTAGACTTGAAGAGGTTAAGATTGTAGTGGTCTGGGAAGCATTCTCTTGAATTTCTGTTCTGTAAATTAGCTGTCTTCCTTCTTACCAGTTGAATGTGATATCTATAACAATCAAAGATGTAAATAAGTCAAAGTATATTTTATGGTTTTGTTGCAAAGAAACCATCCAAAATCTACAAAATGCCAGAACCACAAAGGTTATCCAAGTAGATAAATTCTCTAAACCTACATGCAATAAAGGCTGATGAAAAGCTAATTAGATATAAGCTACAGATTAATTAGATTAACCCTAATTAGACATGAGGTGTGGATAGTCATATTAAAAACAGCTGTAAATAATAAAACACTTATTCTAACCTTGCAAAGCTGATAAGAAGTCAGAAAAAATGGGGAAAAAATAGGTATACCCCACAACACACAAAATAAATTTTATGTGCCATCTTCCTTCAAGATTTGAGCGATCATGGCTCTCCACAATTTTCTATGCATTGCATTTATAAGCAATATTGTCTCCCTCTACCTTTTTATATTATTTCATCCCAAGCAAGACAATAAAGCCACTAAGATGCAAGGGGGTTACTGGATGTGAAAGACTGAGAAAAGAAAAACATTTAAGGAGAGAGAACAATAAAAGAACAGGAATTAGGAAGACAAAGGATAACAATTGACGTTGCATTTAAATTTTTGATGATCAAATTTGTCTGGAAAGCAAGAGGCTGGGAAAGAAGTGCCAGAAGCCAGAAGTGCAACAGAAGAAACTGTTTGCTCAGGACTTAAGGTTCTATCTAGCCATCTCACCTGTAGAATGATGAAACCTTGCCACCAATCTAGTACTGCATTTAAATTCATGAAGTCTAGGTACCATAGAGAAAAGCTTATCAGAAGAATTACCACGAAAACATTTATAGAAAAATGCAGAGGGAAGCTATGTTACAGTAGTGGAAAAGTAACTGAAGCCAAGATGCCAGGTCAGGACTGATGACATTGCAGATTCTTCTTTGGATTCTCTCAAGAATCTCTAGATATATAGCAGAACTACTAAACCAGATGTGGCAGAAATATTTTATATAGAGACAAATGGTACACTTATAAAGATGTAAAATAGATTCTGGTTAGAAAAATTGTCTAGCACAACACAGTGAACCAACTTTCCTAGCAGAAAACAACTAAGATATACATGTTAGTTGCAAAATGTGCAATCCTTATTTATTAGGGTGGTGCAAAAATAATGTCGTTTTCTCACATATGTTACTATGTGAAAAAACGACATTATTTTTGCGCCAACCTAATAGCAAAGGCAACAGCCATTTTCTCTTCATACACACTTAACAGTATTTTTCTCCTTTTTCCTTTATGTTCTATGTCCCTTCAGGACGTGGGCAATAATGGCTCTCCACAAATTCCTATCTGTTGTAGCTTTTAGCAATGTTTGTCTTTTCAACATCCCTCCCAGTCTCTCTTCTGCCAGACAATAAAAAAAAAATTTAATATAGTATATAATTAGTTTTATTTTTTTACTGGGATCAGTGAGGGATATATTAGTACGTTTTTAGGATTTTTATTTCTTGAACTCATAAAGCATTATGTGCCTCAAATGATTTTTGGGTACTTCCATGTTAGCAGGGTTTTAATCAAACAAAATTTAATTTTATTGTTCTCTGAAATAAAATTTGATCAGTTTAAATGCATCTAAACATGAAAATAATGTTCAGCTCAATTAGACATTATAAAATACTCTTTAAATTTTGTTCATTTTAACAAAAATTTAAAATTTGGACAAAACTTATAGAATGACCTGATACAATTTTGATCTTTTACAAAACATTAGTTGACGGAGAAGTTTTATTGCGGATGATTAAGTTGGTTTTTCCTAAATTTAGTATAGTATATAATTAGTTTTATTTTTTTTACAGGGATCAGTGAGGGATATATTAGTACGTTTTTAGGATTTTTTTTCAGATCAAAATTGATTGAGAAGCAAGAAACTGGAAGAGAGTTTCACAAGTGAGAAATGCAAGCGAAGAAACTGTTAGCATAAATCTTACAATTACACCTAGCTATTTCAATTGTAAAATGATGAGACCTATCTGCCAATCTAGTACTGAACTTAAATTCATAAAGTCTAGGTACCAAAGAAGAAAGCTCATCAGAACAATTACTATGAAAAAATATATAGAAATGTAACTATGGACCTAAAGAGCCAGGCAAACCTACCTAGGTTTCACCTATGTGGATCATCAGGGTACGCTGGCCAAAGAGGTAACAGAAATGTATAGGGAAGCTATGTTATGGTGGTGGGAAAGTGACTGAAGCCAAGATACTAAATCAGGACTGATAACTTTGCAGATTCTTTTTTGTATTTTATCAAGAATTTTTAAATACCTAGTAGGAGTACCAATTCAAATATGGTCGCAATAAGTGTGACTCTTTACTGTTTTATTCCTTGTTACATTTCTCAATGTGTCTCCCTTGGCTTCGTTACGTCCTTTGCATGCTGTCATCATCATCAACATCTTTCGATATCCCTATGGTTCGTCAGAACTCCATTGACAATCCCTTTACACACTATTTGGTCCTGTATTGCTGTCCCCATATCTCCAATATCCAACTCTGAGTTCTGAGCTATGGTATCTAAGAAAATCAATTTTCATAAGAAGACAATTCCAGAAGGATGCCATAGAAGTGTTGCAGTGAAATTGGCAAATAGGATTTTACCTCTGTCTATGTTTTTGAAATAAGGTATTATAACTATTTACACTATTTAAATTCTTTGGACTGTTTACCTCATCTTTATTGCCATATTCATGGCTTTTCAGCCATTGTACACTGTGGCCTACTTCAGGCAATAAATGTTGGAACCAAACCCTTTATTTAGTCCACAGAGGTAGATTATTCTCAAGGACACATGGCTCAGTCAATAAAAGCACTGGTTGAAGTAATCCAAAAAGTGACTTGACCCAAAGAGTTGTGAGTTCAATACCTGGCCACAGCAGAGATGAACAAATAAAACTTGGAAAGCTGACTTACTAAAAGGAATTTAACTAAAACTGAGATATCCAGAAAAGTAATGGCATGTGGAATTAGTACAATCTACCCCTATGGACTAAAATGAATGGTTTTATTCAAAATTCCAAAATATATCACCTGAAGAAGGTCAGAGTGTAGAATGGTCAAATCATGAATATGGCAATAAAGATGAGGACAACAGTCTGTATAATGTAAATAGTGTAAATGATTTAATCTGATTAAATCAACTAAAAGATAAAAAGGAAGTTGTTATGTAGTGGTTTCACAGTGAAGGTTTGTATCTGTACTAAGTTGGTCCTAAAATAGGTTCGACATACAAAACGTTAGGAACTTGATATAATAGGTAATGACGCAGTAATCTAGCTATGGTGGCTGGTACTTTAATATCCGACTAACGGTTGTCTGACATCGACTGACTGACCAGCTCACTGCCGACTCGCTTGTTACTCTTACTACTCCTACTTATTATTATAGGTGGGAGAGTCTATTAACTATAGAATAGGTGTGTTCCACTATAACAGAAGTACAAGAAGAAACCCTACTTATACAAAGCTTGAAAGATGAGGACAACAATCCGAATGATGTAAATAGTGTAAAAAAAAAAAAAAAAAAAAGGATTTTAACTGTTTGCATATGTTGATAATAGGAGAAATAATGTGTAGAGTAGAGAGTCAGGTGACAGGAAGTTGATTACTGATCATGTGTCATAAAACAACACTATACAACATCTACCAGAATTTGTTGAGACTTGGATCCTGTGTTTTGCAGCCCAGGTAAGGGCTAAAAAATTGAAATACTGCAAGGCAAGAGGGAGAGAAAATAGAATAACCAACCTTTTCCTGACTTTGGCAGATTGTGAAACTATAATGAAAATTTCTGTTATGGTATACCCAAAAAAATTGGAGGATTTGACTTTCATCGAAAGAAATTTGTGACCTAAGAAGAAAAGAACCAAATTTCTGTCAGTTAAAAAGAAACAAGATGAAACAATTATACAATATCTTCACATATTAAGAGAAGCTAGCAGATTCTGTGAATTTGAGAAAAACTGGGAACTCAAGGTCTTGACAAAGAAGAAAGGATGAGTTCTTCAGATCAGGAAAATGTAATAGAAAACAAGCCTATGAATGATAGCAGGAGTAACTCAGACATGGAAAAAGATGAAATGAGACCAAGATATCCATTAAAAAGAACAGGACATAAACCTTGAGGAGGAGAAAAGAAAAGAGGTTGGAGAACAAGTTCAGAAACAACAAAAGGAATTAAAGTTCTTTGGTTCAGGGAGGTGTAGTAGGATAAAGAAATAGGATTTTACTTATTTGCATATGTTAGTTATAGAATAAATAAAATATAGAGCAAAGTGTCAGACAACAGGAAGTTGACTACTGGTCATGTGGCATAAAACAACACTATACAACAGGTGTAAAATACTCTTGGCCCTCTTTCCTAACTATGTGTATGAAATATTTCAACTCTTTTTTTATTCTGTATATAAGTGGCTTTTTTGTTTACAGTTCAGTACTCTTTTCTTTGTTTCTCTTGCTTCAAGTGTCTTCTTTATCATTGAGGAGATTGTCCAGCATTTGCAGCCATATAGGAGGACTGATATTATATAACAGTTCAGTACTCTTTTCTTTGTTTCTGCTGCTTCAAGTCACTTCTTCATCTGTGAGAAAATTGCCCAGCATTCGTAGCCATATATTATATAACAGTTCAGCATTCTTTCTTTTGTTTCTATGAAATTTTCTCATATAATAATTCTCTTGTAGTAGTTCTCAACATTTTTTCACCTAAGGCACCCTTTTCTTTATAAACCAGAATCTTATTCCGCACTTTCCAAGATTGTCCAACTCAAAAGAAGCATTCTAAATATGCATCTCTTATTGAAAAACTTCATTCTTTTCCTGTATTAGTATATATACATTTACATGGATTATTTTTATAGAAGAATTTTAGAAACTTAATAACGATTGATGGATTTTTAAATATACAGTAATTTCTTTTAATTCATAAGTGAATATTAAATAAAAAAAACTGAAGCAGACTTCAAAAAACAAAAACTCAATAGAATGTTAGGGTATTGTAATTCAATAAACAAAATTCTTTAATTAAAGAAAAAGTAAAAGATCCCACCCTGGAACCCCGAAGTTCACCCCTATTTTATTGCTTACTCAGCCATGACTTACTTTGTGCATTAATTCTTACGCAAAATACATTGGTCAGAATTTGATGACTTATTCCTTTATTAATCTTGATAAATGTTTCAAACATGTTATCAATAATACTTTCTTGAGGCCGACAGCACACAGTTTTAGAGTGAAAGCAATGAAATCATCAGTAATGAACTTCTAAGATATTCTTGATTAAGTTATAAAAAAAGGAATTTACTGTTTCCACTGAGAAATTGAATCAAAGATATGTATTAAGAAACCTATAATTTAGGTCTTTGATTTTGGTGTGAAGGTTCTTTAAATAGTAAGGTAATTTGGAAAAGGAGTTGCTGAAAAAGTTCTTGGTCAGGCCCACTCATAGAATACCATAATTCTTCTAGTATTAGCATATTTTCACTATCTTGTTCAAGTATGGCGTACACTATTTACATTATTCAAACTATTGTCCTCATCTTTTGTTGTCATATTTATCACAACGTTTCGGCCGTCATATGCTCTGGCCTTCTTCAGGTAGTTGGAATGTCAAACTGAACCCTTTATTTTGCTAACTGGGGTAGACTGTTCTAATTCCACATGCCATGTCTAATGGAATTCAGTTATCAGTTATCTCCTGTTAATTCACCTCTCCAAGTTCTTCACTGCCTTAACCAGATACTGAACTCACAACTCGTTGGGTCCTGTCACTCGATCTAACTAATGCTTTTATTCACTGTGCCATGTATCCTTGAGGACATCTGTGTATGAATTTCTGGCACATAGAAACGTTGTGATAAATATGACGACAAAGATGAGGACAGTAGTCCAAATAATGTAAATTGTGTAGATAATACCTCATCTCAGAAATCTAGACAGATACTAAAGGGCCAAAACGTTGTAATAAATATGACGACAATATACCAAATAAGGTAAATAGTGTACATAATACTTCATCTCAGAAATATAGACAGATACTGAAGTATGGTGTAGTTTCAAGAAATCAATTTGGGTTAGATAGATAAGAAGACTTAACTTAGAATGTAAACTTAGATAAGTAAACTGGGATAGATGGATAAAGTAAACTGAAAAGATAGATAAATAGCTAGAAAGAGAGAAAAGTAAACTGAGACAGAGTGACAGGCAAAAATAAACATAGATAAATAGAGAGAAAAGTAAACTTAAATAGTGAGACAGACAGTAAAGTGGAGTATAGATAGTTACAGAGACAAGTACACATAATCAGAGAGACAGTGAAATTTTTATATAAAGATTGATATATAAATGTCAACTGAGATATAGATGGATAGAATTGAAGGAGACTGATGGACATCAAAGTAGACAAAGCTAAGTAGATATAGAGAAGCCTGAGATAAATAGATGTACACTGAGATAGATGATCTATAATAGATAAATTGATCACCAGAACTAAGAGATTGAATGAATAGTAATTCTGGAAAGTCTCCAGCCTGACCTACTTTCCCAAATCCAGCCCAATGGCCAAACATAAGAATTCTTGGTTGCACTGAGAACTTTTCCATCGTATGTGGCTGCATAAACATATAGATAACAGTCGGTTATGTTATATACATATATGCACGGGTGGATTGACAGATTGAGAAGCAGATGTGTAGATGGATAAAAGAAATGGAAAGTGTACGGCGCATGTGAATGCATTTTGCACATTCACAGAAGTGTAGGCGGAATGAAAATGATCAAATTAATGTTTTTGCAAATCTACCTTAAAAGGTTTTCATTGGAAGCAAAGTAGAAGTTAAAATCTTGTGACCTCCTCTAAAATGAGAAATAATGAATGTGTATGTGTGTGAACTTGCCATGAACTTCATCAATCATTAACTTAAGAATTAAGATTCATCAGAAAATTCAAATTGGTAAACTCTGAAATTTTCATAGGTTAAAACTAATATGTATAAAATAAATATAGGTGTCTATTCCAAATGCAAAGTATCTACTGTAGTTCTCTCAGTCACTGTGCGTTTATCTAAAAATAAATACGCTTAAATTCACCTTCTTCCCTGCTGTGCACCAACAGCTTAGGGGTAAAATCTGATGCCAATTCAGCCAGGTTTCAATCCTAGCTAGAGACAACTGGACATCTAGCAACACTGATGAGTTGTGATACAGTGAAACAGTCTGCCTGTGGATGAGAATATATATATATATATATATATATATATATATATATAGTGGGTACTTTGTATTTGGAATAGATGCCCCATTTTTATGTATTAAATAGTGTGTATTATATCTATTAGTCTGTGCATTGAAGAAATCTTAGTAAAGAAAATGTGTTCCCCAGCTGTGACATTCTTCATGGACAAGTGGTAAAACACACTGGATTAAAAGATGGCTTCCTCTACAAGGCAGGATGGAGAATCAAACCATTTTCTTTACAAAGATCTCTTGAATGCTCATTCACTCTAATAACATTTGAAGTAATAAAAAATATTCTTATATATATATATATATATATATAAATATATACAATAAACATGAAAACAATAAACAAAAACTAAAAATTCTTGAAGATATATACATAAAACATTTTAAACCTAACCTGAACAAAATGAACTATGAAATCTCCGCAAATATTCTTAAACGCCTATAATTGATAACAGAAGCCATTGGTTTATACCAATGGCTTCCCATACTTAATACTTATTGTTTTTACTCTCACGTGGTCATGTGTGATGTCATGAGCTGCGGTGCGATATCCGCTTCCAGCGTCTCATATGCACGATTTTGCCGTTGCTTGGAAATCTTCTATGTAAACAAAAAATAGAATATCGTTATTGTTTTGTCCTTGTATTGTTTAATATATTATAATGTAATTGTCATCTTTGATGATGGCTTATGTAAGCCGAAAGCTTAGATAGGATTAAAAAACATGTATCAATATGGTGATTTTCTTTCTTTGCCTAATGATAATGTTATTAAGCTTATCAGATGATATGAAAAGAATTTACATAAAATAAATAGACAAAACTTGTCTATATTATTTAATGAAACATGCATCAATGAAAAAATGCTGCCTAGATATATATACGCATACACTATAGGTAAAAAGTTTGGGGTTAAAATGAGATTTTTTTGTATTTTGCTTTAAAGTAAAAGATAAAATTTCAGTGACTACAGTGGATTTGCATTTATTTTTCAGTCTTTCTCCAGGTTCCAAAAATTTAAAATTTTCATTTGTCTGTTCACAATACATTTTGCTAAATTAGGAATATTTCGTATGAGAAACCTTATATTTTGTTTTCACCATTAACCCCTAACTAGATATTTTGAATTTACCAAAAGGGCTGGAGATTTGATTCAGGTCAAGGGAATCGTGAAAAAAGAACTATATCATTCAGTTTAGCAAAGACATCCGATACCATTGATTGATTTGGTTTTTATGGCTCATCAACCATTTTAAGGTGATTTAATGCCAAATCATATTTTTGGATTGTAAGAAATTTTTGGTGATAATAATGATTTTCTGATACAAGTTCTACCCATAGCTAGGAGGAGGAGAGCTGAGTAAATACCTTCCACACATGTGAACATAACAAACCCAACTTGATTTTGAACTCAGCAATCTGATTTCTCACTCTGAGCTATTATCCATTATACCACCTGCGCATGCAAGCTTATAGTACATGGTATTCCTGAGTGGTTGCCCATGTAGCTAGTAACCTTGCACAAAATTACTTCAGTGATTGGATGAGAAGTATTGTTTTAACATGATATGGCCCTAAGCCTCATGACTGGAGAAAACTCAGGGTTTACTCTGTGATAATGAAATATTACTTTTATTACTCTCTTGGAGAGTTCCCAAACTGATCAGAGAATTCTACTTTAGACATTTAAGCACTTTGCTTTTGGCTTAGATAGATATTGAACTCACTAACTTTGGTGATCATACAAGAATCAGTGTTTCAACCTGATGTATGGCTGTAAGCTCATTATTATTTAGTACTACTCAGTTAATTGCTTACTCAGTTTCAACTGAGTCTAAGAGGGGACTACGGTAGAAACCTGATCATAGCAACAAAGACGAGAACATTAGTCCAAGTGTAAATAATGATTAACTCCTACACCCCAGGAATTCAGACAGGAATTTCCTTTTAACTGCAGGATCTGCCAAATCTCAAATACTAAAATAAAATAATGGCCAACACCCAGTAATATTTTTGGCCAGGATTGTTGCTATGACAACAGCAATTGCTCTGCCTGGGAAATAAACAATTGATTAGCAGAGGCAAAGATTCCTACCGAAATTGAAATTCTCATTGCATTTTGTATTAACTGCCAGGTGTATTTTGTACGTCCAACTGAAGAATGTTAATGTGCAGGTAGTGTAATAGATAGCAACATAGAATGCGGAATCGGTAAGCCAACTTCAAATTGCATTTACTTTTGGAGAATGCGCAGGTGTGTAATGAATAGTGGTTTAGAATGAAAAAGTAGTAGGGCTGAACATTATTTACATTATTCAGACTATTGTCCTCATCTTTGTCACCATATCTATTACAACGTTTCAGTCTTTCAGTATCTGTCTATATTTCTGAGATGAGTTATTATGTACACTATTTACATTATTTGGACAGAAATATAGACAGATACTGAAACTATTGTCCTCATCTTTGTCGTCATATTTATTACGTTTCGGCCTTTCAGTATCTGTCTATATTTCTGAGATGAGGTATTATGTACACTATTTACATTATTCGGACTATCGTTTTCAGCTTTGTCGCCATATTTATTACAACATTTCGACCTTTCAGTATCTGTCTATATGTCCGAGATGTGGTATTATGTACACTATTTACATTATTTGGACTATTGTCTTCATCTTTGTCGTCATATTTATTACAACGTTTTGGCCATTGTACGCTCCAGCCTGCTTCCTGGTTGCAATGTCAAACTGAACCCTTTATTTTGCTCACTGAGATAGACGGTTCTAGTTCCACGTGCAATGTTTTTAATGAATGTCAGTTATCAATTATCTCCTGTTAATTCCCCTCTGCAAATTCTTCACTGCCTTAACTGGGTATTGAACTCACACTCTTTGGGTCTTGTCACTGGATCTAACCAATGCCTTTATCCACTGTTCTATGTGTCTTCATCCCAGTTTTATGGGGCTGCTGCCATGTACCCAAGGTAGTTGTTACATTGTAGGGTACTACTTATACTGACCAAAGAGTGTGAGTTCAATACTTGATTAAGGTAGTGGAGAACTTGCAGAGGGAAATTAACAGGAGATAACTGACATCCATTAGACATGGCATGTGGAACTAGAACAGTCTATCTCAGTGAGCGAAATAAAGGGTACAGTTCAACATTCCAACCACCTGAAGAAGGCCGGAGTGAACAACGGCCGAAACGTTGTAATAAATACGGCAACAAAGATGAGGACAATAGTCCGAATAATGTAAATAATGTATATAATACCTCATCTCAGAAATATAGACAGATACTGAAAGGCCAAAACATTGTAATAAATATGGCGACAAAGATGAGGACAATAGTCCGAATAATGTAAATAGTGTATATAATACCTCATCTCAGAAATATAGACAGATACTGAAAGGACGAAACGTTGTAATAAATATGGCGACAAAGATGAGGATAATAGTCTGAAACTTCCAGTTGATTTCATTACATTCACTTACATTTTTTCATATTACTATAAACATTATTTTTAGTGGGTGTTCATATCTGAGTTGTCTCACACATAAAACTTTTTTATACTTTGTCATTAATTTTCTTAAAAAACAAAAAAATTACATATCACATTCTTCCAGAAAAATAAAAATAAAATGAATAAATAAATAAATAAAAATAAAATATTAAAATAATAAAAAACAGGATTCTGTATAATCCAAAAAGATTTGTGCTAAACAAAATACCTGCAAAAGCCAGTTTCTTTTTTCTCCATTTCTCATAAGCCCCAGTGACCTATATATAGTTCCTATAGAATTGGTCCTGATCTGGCATCTCGTCTGTTGGAACTTTTGGGTACCCTGGTGTACTAGTGAGCCAGCCAAAATGAGCTGACTCATAGTTCACCAATAGAAGGGTTAACCAATCAGAAGGCTCAAAATATTCAGTGCGATGTGTATAAAGGCGGCCATGTTTTTCCCGAATATTCACTGCCAGCCTTTGATATCAAAGACTGAAGAATTATGGAACAGCTGCTGGTGATATTGGCGATATAGTCAGATTCAGTAGAGTGTCTGACTTGTGAGTGTTAATCTTTAACGTTGTTTCATTGAACAGATTACGTACTGCGCTGTATTCTATATTCATAGACTATGGTGAACATGGTCAACATCATCTTCAGTCGCTCTCTTAAAGACATGCCATCGCCTCCCTCTGTATTTTCTACAAATACTTTCATGGTAACTGCTCCAACGAGCTACTTTTGCTAGTTCCTAGACTGCATGAATTTAAGCATGTTACTAGGCTGGCATTACGGTCCCACCCTTTCACTGTCAAAATGATTAAATATGGTCGTCTCTTCTACTCTGATACCTTCATGTCTCACACCTCCCATCTGTGGAATTCCCTTCCTATTACTTGTTTCCCTGATAGCTATAATCTCCAACTACTCAAATGCAATGTCAATCGACATCTCCAGATGCCCTGAACTATCCCCTGCCCTTCTCTTCATCCTTTCCTCCATCACACCTCTTTACTCTCGCTCCCACTCTGTAACCCCCTGCACACTAGTGGCATCCTGCCTTGCTTGGGGTGAAATGCTTAAAAAAAAAAAAAACTCAGGGTCTGAAGATTGCTTCAGACTTGAAACAGCAAAGTTAGGATCTATATCTATAACGTTGATATCTACAAATGTGCTATCCCCAAAACTGATCACACTTCCATCACAAGTATAGCAAATTTTAAACAATATAGTTATATTATCTAAATTAGGACTTATATCTGCAGCTTTGTTGCTATTATCACAATGTTTTGACAGATACATAAATAAACAGGTTTCAATATTTCGTAAGTTAGCTAGATAGAAAAATAGAAACAGAATGGGATAGATATGAACAGACTGCAATAGATGAACAGATAGATATGAACAGACATAGATGCTGCATAGCCCCTTGTTGTGGGTGGTTTTGGGTCAATTCAATAATAAAATTGCATTCTTCTCTCACGGCCAGTGATTGCTAGTTGTTGTGAGTCCAGGAATAAAGGAACTTCAACACAGGGTATTTTAGCTTATTATGTCAATGTATACATTTCTAACAATCCAGTGGTTTCACACTCCCTCCACTGGGAAGCCATTTCAGACACAAAAGAAAGCACGTCTACATTGTTTGACAGTTAAGACTTGACTCTGAAAAACTTCAGCCAATCAAAATTGACTTCCATATATTGTATTGTATTTGATCCCTAAGGTCAACGTCAGGAAGTTGGAGCAATAATACACTTCCTCTAAAAAATAATAGTCTGCTAGACTATTATTTAACATAGATAGATAGATATAACCAAACTGAAATAGATATATAGATATAAACAGACTGGGATAGAAAGACAGATATTAACAGAATAATATAGACAGATAGGCTAAGATAGATAGACAAATACATAGATACGAACAGACATGAATAGACAGATAGGTATGAACAGAATGAAATAGATATGAACCAAACTGAAATAGATATATAGATATAAACGGACTGGGATAGAAAGACAGATATTAACAGAATATAGATAGAAAAGCTAAGACAGATACATAGATAGACAAACAAATATGAACAGACATGAATAGATATGAATAGACTGAGATAGATATGAATAGACTTATATAGATATGAACTGACTGAGATAGATATAAACAGAGTGAGATAGATATGAACATGCTGACATAGATAGATATATAGATAGGTACATATGAACAGACTGAGAAAAATATATAGAGGTGAAAAGGAATGAGATACATGTGAACAGATTGACATAGTTATGAACAGACTGAGACAGATCTGAACAAATTGAGATAGATTGATAGATATGAACACACTGAATCAGATATGAATCGACTCAGATAGATGATAGGCTGGTTCTTTTCCATCTGTCAGGCCTTAATAGTGGTACAGTCATGAATTTTTCATGTGTGGATAGTGGCAACATCTCTTTATTCTGAATGATGGTTGCTGCTCCCGACTGATAGGATCCCAAAACTCTAGCATAGTGTCTTGAGAGGCTGCTCTAATCAACAGTCACAGGATATCAGGGTTCTTGCGATATTGCTTATTGCATCCCTGTGAGCACCTTCAATGGGCAACACCCAGTCCCCACTATGTTGCAGCCTGCACCAATTCCCTTCCTGCTACTACAACCCTAGACCTTTCCATACCAAAATGACACCTCATGACTATAAGCAACCAAAGCTATAAACCTAAACCAGCTCAACAAAAAACACTTAAATCCCTTAACCTTTCTTCAACAATCATGGTATTTTTACCAAATTCTTCAGTGCGGATTCATTCCTCTTTAAAAAGTCTCTGGACATCCTAGCTCTTTGTGAGACTAATCTTAACTCTTTAATTCCCTCCTCTGATTTCTTGATTTCTGGCTACCTTTCTTTCCTTAGAAAGGACCCTAATATCCACATGGCCTGGGAGTTTATGTCTGTGAACATTTCCCACTAGCTAGGAAACTCTCCCTTGAATCTCTAGACCATTCTTACATGTGTCTCCGTCTCTCTCTCTCTCTCTCTCTCTACTTAAATCAGTCAGCTCTCTCTTCTTTCTCTAGCATTCCCCTTCCTCTCAAGACTGCTGCCTGTTAGATACTATTTCTGATAATATAAAAAAGGCAATCTTCCTACACCCATTTGCAACTATATTTGGGTTCAGTGACTTTAGTGCCCACCATACCAGGTGGCTTAAACACTGTCACTGACCTTGCCGGCATCCAAACCCTTAACATCTCAATCTCTCACACAAGTGGTTGACTTCCCCACACATTGCCCCAGTAACCTCTTCTCGATCTCGTTTTTACCTCTATCTCTGACTCTTGTCATACTATACAGTGTTGCCCTCTTGGCAGTTCTGATCATGCAGTTGTCTGTAAACATCTTCTGCTTCCCTACCAGGCAAGAACCCCCTACCAACAAAATATCTTTCTGTTATCAACAAGCAGATTGGAACTCGTTCTGTGATCACCTTTGTGACATCTTGTGGAATGAAGTTTTTAATCATCCTGTTCAAAAATGTGCATTTGATGTCTCCTCCTGGGTGAAAGCCAGCATCAATACTTTCAATCCAGTAAGGAGATACTAAGTTAAACTGTGTTCATCTCTCTGATTTTCACCTGCATGCTCGGTTGCCACAGGAATCACTTCTTTCATCTATACCAGAGAGACACGTCTGATTGCAACAGACATCTCTGACTCTGCTCATAATGAGTGTAAGCATGTCCTCAAAGAAGCAAAGTTACTGTTTGCTGATAGAATGAAACATATAGCATCCTGCAGGTTCAGTTCTAGAGATTATTGGTGGCTCTGCAAGAGTGTGCTGAACAACAGCAGATCCTCAATCCCTCCTCTATTCAATCAGTTCAAAGTCCTGAGTAGACAAGGTTGAATGTGTTGCTTGGAAATTCTCTTCCAACTCAACACTCAACTCTTTTGGAGTACCCACACCTGATTTTCCCAATAGGACAGAGATCCTCCTGAGTAATATGCACATAACCATGTCACTGTTCTTAGATAGATAGATAGATAGACAGATAGATAGACAATCAACATCTCCAGTTGCCTTGATCTATCCACTCCCCTTCTCCTCATCCTTTCTTCTATCACTCCTATCTGATCTTGCTCCAAATCTTCTGTAACCCCTTGCATCCTAGTGGCTTCCTGCCTTGCTTGGGGTGAAACGCTTAAAAAAAAAAAAAAGAAAAAAAAAGATAGATAGATAAAGTGAACAGATTGTGATAGATAGATATAAGCAGACTGAGATATGAACAAACTGAGATAGATAGATATAAACAAATTGAGGTAGATATGAACAAACTGAGATAAATAGATATGAACAAACTGAGATAAATAGATATGAACAAATTGAGATAAATAGATATGAACAAATTGAGATAAATAGATATGGACAAACTGAGGTAGATATGAACAAATTGAGGTAGATATGAACAAATAAATAGATGTGAACAAACTGAGATAAATAGATATGAGCAAACTGAAATAAATGGATGGATATGAACAAACTGAGTAGATAGATAGATAGATAGATAGATAGAGATGAACAGAGATAAATCAATGAATGGATAGTATAAATAATCCCCATTTCCTTCATATTCCAATAGAAAAAGTAAGTTCTATTCTGATCACTTCTTCCCAAGAACTGCTGCTTTGTGAAACCAACTCCCAGCAGGATGTTTTCTCTACCACTACAATCTTGACCTCTTCAAGTCTAGTGTTAACCATTTTCTTTCTTGCATAGGCTCATGAATTTCACTCATGCTCATATAACACCACACAGTAGCCCTTCTACCTTGAGTGGTTCTTGGGCCTTTTATTGGGTGAACATTAATATAAAAAAGATAAGTATGAACAGATTTCAATATTTTGTGGGTTAGCTAGCAAGATAAATAGAAACTGAATGGGAAAAATACATAGATAAGTCTTGTAGTAGATCACATAAAAGAAAATGGAGTCAGAATATTGTGTTACTGTTCTCTACAGACGAGGAATTCTGGCTTTTATCAGAGCACAAAAACTGGCATCTGGTACTTGTGTGAACACCACAACTACTGCAGCCACCAGGCAATCTACTTTCATCTTTTAATAACTGGCTTGATCGCCTGGCTCCCAATTCAGTGTGCTGCCAGCTGAGCCACGTCACCTGCATGATTCTGTTGTCACATTAGAAATAATGGGACAACAACAGAAACGTCTGTCAAGAATTCCTCACTTAATAGAGACTTGATTAGCAGATATTCATGAGAATGGAATTGGTAAATTACGGTATAAAAATAAATCTATTCAAAAAAAAAAGAGACAAATAAGTATAAAATATAAAGAATTAAAAGATAAAAAAAGATTAATAAAATCCGGCAAGGAGGTTAAAATAAATTCTCTTATAAGCTGATTAAAAGACAAAGAATTCTTTGCTGTGATTCATTACAGTGGCATGCAAATTCTTTCTTGCTTTTGCATTTTTCATTTCATCCAAATAAAAATATTCTTTAGAAGCTTTGGACATTTCATTCCAATTATGCTAAAAATGCAATTCTCTTGCTTCAGTAAAAAAAAAAAAAAAAATCTTTTGTCTTCCATAGAAAGTCTATTAAGCATTAGTCAAGTCAAAGTAGTTTTCTCATTTAATTCTTTAAATTAATATCTCAGTACCAAAAAATGGTTATTCCCATATGACTTTGTAACACCCATTCTCATACAATTACCGAAGTTAAGCAACGTAACCACTTGGGTACAGCCAGTGATGTAAACTTGGATGTGCAGGTGGTGTTATAGTCAACAGCTTAGCATTTGAAATCATTGAGCCAAGTTTCAATTCCAGTCAGGTTCATTATATTTTATTGGGAAAGGCATGAATCCACGTCTTCTTCCTCCAGCTATGGGTTAATTACTAGGACTTTTATCAGTAAATCATTATTATCTCCAAAACATTCTTACTCTCTAAAAAATATTTTCTGGCTTTAAATAACTTACAAAAGGTTGATAAGCCATAAAAATGACAATCAATCAGTACCAAAATTTATTTTAAAAATTGACAAAAATACCATCTCAAGGGCAAAAGCATATTTCAAATTGCTAAGATATGGTACCTAGATTTTTTTTATTATAGGTGTTCTTGATTTGTGCGATTAGTCTGTGTTGGACTCTATCAATGGGCATAACAAAGAAATTAAAGTTATTGCTACTGCTGCAATAGTTATCAGAGAATCACTATACAGACTTGGTAGAATTATTTACGTGGTCTTTTAGGGGATAAATTATTTTTCTCTCGCCATCCTCTTTCCCCACAGATGCAAAGTTGTAAGTCTATGGCTATTTCCATGGAAAATGTTCAGATGAGCTCCATTCCTTATTTTCTCCAGTTCAGACCTTCACAACATGACATGACATGACATGCTACTTTCACAGAGTTGAATCATCCTCATTTCTTACATATTTTTTTTTAACATTTTACTCCCAAGTGATGCAATAAAGCCACTTAGACACAAGGGGGGAATTTACTGAGCGTGAAAGAATCTGAGAAAAAGAAAATATTACTAAGTAGAGGGAATAATAAAAGAAACTGGAAGAGAGTAAGTAGAAAATTTAATTAGGGACCAATCGCTACCACCAAGAACTCGCAGTTTGTGGAAGAGACATCCATGTGGCTGCTTCCTTGAATGCTACAATATTAATCTCTTGTTAACCATGTTCACCATAGTCTATGAATAGAGAATACAGCGCAGTGGAAGCGTGCTGGGCTCATAACCTTTGTTAACGATGTTCACCATAGTCTATGAATAGAGAATACAGCGCAGTGGAAGCGTGCTGGGCTCATAACCTTTGTTAACGATGTTCACCATAGTCTATGAATAGAGAATACAGCGCAGTGGAAGCGTGCTGGGCTCATAACCTTTGTTAACGATGTTCACCATAGTCTATGAATAGAGAATACAGCGCAGTGGAAGCGTGCTGGGCTCATAACCTTTGTTAACGATGTTCACCATAGTCTATGAATAGAGAATACAGCGCAGTATATAATCTGTTCAATGAAACAACGTTAAAGATTAACACTCACAATTCAGACACTCTACTGAATCTGACTATATCGCCAATACCACCAGCAGCTGTTCCATAATTCTTCAGTCTTCGATATCAAAGGCTGGCTGTCAGTGAATATTCGAGAAAAAACATGGCTGCTTTTATACACGTCTCTACCTTGAGTGGCTCTTGGGCCTTGTACTGGGTGATTTTTACTTTTAAAAATAAAACATTAGCCTGTATTAATGCAAAAAAAATAATGTAAAGAATCATTCAAAATAGAGAAATTTATAGATGAAATGCTAACCAAAAGTTGAGGAAATGTGATACAAAAAATTGGTTTTCTCAAAGAAATATACGAGGAATATTAATAGAAAATGAGTTCCTGGTGTGATATAGAAAGATGTGTGAAATATCAGGTGAGACATGGATAAAGATAAAGGAAATTACATTTGGTAAGCTTCTTCCCTAGAACTGTGACTTTGTGGAACAGGCTCCTAAGAAGATGCTTTCCCAGTCACTATAATCTTGACCTATTCAAGTCTAAAATCAACAATTATCTCTGAAATTTTGGATTCAAAAGTTTTCATTACTGCAATTTTTTTTGGCGATTTTTTTTTTTTTTTTTTTTTTTTTTTTTTTTTTTAATGTGATTTTTTTGCAACAAATTTTTATATACAATAACAAGTTTTATAACTTGGAAATAAATTTGGGAATAATTGAAATTAATTGAAAATTACTCATGCAATAAAAATAATTGTTTGTACAAAAAGTAAGGACCTACGTACATCAAATTGCTTTTAAATTAAGTGGTGGCAGAAGAATTATCGTTGAACTTTTAAAAAGTAAACTTAGATATTAATGCAATGACTAAATGCAGCAATCAATTTTGAGTTATTAATGAAAATGGAACATATTAGATTGATAAACCTTTCCTTTTTGTTCTCCATCTTATCAAACAACTATATATATATATATATATATATATATAACACAACCAAAATCAAAAATCTAACTTACATCTTCTGTAAGCATGTAATAATAGAACTTAATAAAAATCAGTAGTGACTTTACTGCATAAGTTATCTTAGACTTGGGTCATCTGGAAGATAGCATTTATTCTGACTTATAATGACTGCTTCAGCAATGTTATTATTACTGGAGAGAGAATATTTAAAATCAAGCCAGTAAATCATGATGATAATAATAAAAAAAAGTTTTCTCTTTTTCACACTTTCTTTCTATCCTTATCCCTCCCTATATACTATGTCAGATTTAATTATGACCCATGTCAATATCCATTTGTCTATTATATTTTCAATCATTTCACACCAAGCAAAGCAATAAAATCCACAAGGATGCAAGGGGTTACTGAGAGGAAAAGAAACAAAGACAATAAAAGAACAGGAGGCAGAAAATAATAAATGATGTTGAATTTAAAATTTTGAAGATCATAGTTGACAAGAAAGCAAGAAGCCAAAAGAGAGTTCCACAATCTAGAAAATATTAGAATAGAATTTATAATTATATCTCACAATTTCAACAGTGAAATGATGAAACCTAACTGGCAATCCAGTACTACATGTGAATTTTGTTGCAATTCTATCTATAAAGGAATGAAATCATTTTATTTTTATATTTTAACTCCCAAGATATTATAATCTCATAGATAAGTAAGACACCAGATTTGGTTTTTCCTGGTATTTCTCAAGATTACAAAGTGGCTTAGTAATACATGTCACTTCTAAGACCGCCAAGAGAATGCTTCTATGGTCACTATAATCATCAATTCTAGGATTATCTAGCCAACATATCCTCATAATATGCATTTCATACTTCCTCCTTTTATGCGCTTAAAATAGTCATTCCCAAATGGTATGATGCAAGAGGATAGCAGGTGAGGCAGAATGATTGAAAGATAATCAAAGATTTAGAAAAATTTTCAAAACATTCATATGCCAAAAATAAATATAATTTCAAAATTTAAAATATTATTATGGAATAATTGGAA
>OZ010596.1:99329142-99331642 GCA_963932145.1 Acanthosepion lycidas
TTATGGCTTAACGGGCTCGAAAAACGAAGCGAGTATAATTAGTAGGGAAGCATTTTTATTGGACGAAAAATAGAACACTTTAAATATTATTTTATTTTTCGACCAGAACTCGTCTGTCGGGAACATTTGTAAACGAAGATAATGGTCATTTTGTGACGGGGCTTTGTCCCGTTCACATCCGGCTCTCACTCTTGAGTATTTGCCTGTAAATCAGCCGAGATATGTCTTATTTTATTTTATAACAATGTCGGTGCATTCTAAACCAGAATCCGTTGCGACGGTGTTTCCAGTGTCTGTTCTACAGCATCCCAGGTTTCCTGCTACATTTTGAAAAGTTCATCACAAAACTGGATGGAATACTAACCTTTAATAAGGTACATATATATTAGGTGTAAAATTTACCGTAATGTTCTCAGAAAATTAGCTAACTTGTAACTTCCATCACTAACCTTCAGTTTATAGGATACAGTGTGACTTTTGGAAATATTTTATAGGGAAAAACAATCTTATAAGCAACAAAATACAATATATCACTTTTATCATTTGACTTTCATAAACATATATTTGTAAGTATCTATATAATATGGTTGAAATTTTCATGGTATGAAATATATACATGTAGGTACGTATAGGATATGGTTGAATTTTCATTTTTGAAGAATGCAACTGCACTTAATTTTTTTGGTATTCAAAAGGTCATAGCATTATTCTGAGGATATGCTGTGATATTTAACATTGTATAAAAAATATTTTTTGAAAGTTGGGTAGATGTATTGTTACAGAAGGAAAATAAACCACAAAATCTTTACAGATCCTGCTTCTATACATTCAATTTTCATTGCCGCATCACGTTTTACATTGTGTTTTAGTCACTGATATACTTTTGGAAAAGTAGAATTTACAATTCATTTACTTGGTCTATGAAAGGTCAAAGCATTATTTAGAGGACTGAAGATATAAGGTGTAAGATTTTACAGTTATATTATGTCTTGAGTGTGTAATATGAAAATAATAGACTGAAGATTTATAATGACAGGAATCAATTGGAAAATCTGCTTTCATTATGGATTTTTTATCTTTTATATATATATATATATATATATATATATATTAATGTTTTTACATATATATATATATATATATATATATATATGTTAATGTTTTATTTATATATATATATATTAATGTTATATATATATATATTAATGTTTTATAAATATATATGTTAATGTTTTATATATAAATATATATATATATATATATATATATTAATGTTTTATTTATATGTATATATATATATATATCAATGTTATATATATATATTAATGTTTTATTTATATGTATATATATATATATATATCAATGTTATATATATATTAATGTTATATATATATATATTAATGGTTTATGTATATATATATATCAATGTTATATATATATTAATGGTTTATGTATATATATATATATATATCAATGTTATATATATATTAATGGTTTATGTATATATATATATATATATCAATGTTATATATATATTAATGTTTTATTTATATATATATATATATCAATGTTATATCTATATATATTAATGTTTTATTTACATGTGTATATATATATATATCAATGTTATATATATATATATATATATATTAATGTTTTATTTATATGTATATATATATCAATGTTTTATTTATATATATATATATATATATATATATATATGAATGTTATATATATATATATATTAATGTTTTATTTATATGTATATATATATCAATGTTATATATATATTAATGTTTTATTTATATGTATATATATATCAATGTTATATATATATTAATGTTTTATTTATATATATATATATATATATATATGAATGTTATATATATATATATATTAATGTTTTATTTATATGTATATATATATATGAATGTTATATATATATATTAATGTTTTATTTATATATATATATATATGAAAGTTATATATATATATATATTAATGTTTTATTTATATGTATATATATATATATATGAAAGTTATATATATATATATATTAATGTTTTATTTATATGTATATATATATATATATATATGAATGTTATATATATATATATATTAATGTTTTATTTATATGTATATATATATATATCAATGTTATATATATATATATTAATGTTTTATTTATATGTATATATATATATATCAATGTTATATATATATATATTAATGTTTTATTTATATGTATATATATATATCAATGTTATATATATTTTATTAATGTTTTATTTATATGTATATATATATATATATATCATTGTTATATATATATATATTAATGTTTTATTTATATGTATATATATATATCAATGTTATATATATTTTATTAATGTTTTATTTATATGTATATATATATATATATATCATTGTTATATATATATATATTAATGTTTTATTTATATGTATATATATATATATCATTGTTATATATATATATATA